>VANL01001473.1:0-13134 GCA_006352455.1 Brachionus sp. 'Tiscar' | reverse complement strand
CCCCCCCCCCTTTTTCCCCCCCGCCCCCTCCCCCAAAAATTCAATTTAAACCCCCTTTCCCCCCCCCGACGCTCTTCCGATCTTCCAAAAATTTTAAAAAAAAAAAAAAAAAAAAAAAAAAAATTCATTTTAGCTTGATCAGGTCTACCAGGTGACTAGGAATAACTATTGGGTTAATGGCTTTACAAAAGAATATTTTTTGAGACGAATAGTTGAAACTAAGAAAATAATTAATGACAATTGTGTCACTTATGTCATTAATTATTTTCTTAGTTTCGATTTCAATGTCTTCAACTGAGTTTAAGTCAACTTCTGGTATTTTTTTAACTTTTTCAGATTTAAAGGCATCCCAATTAATTTTTTTTGTGGTAAATGTTTTTAGCTTAGGACTCATATGTATGAATTCGGTTATTGTAGGTTGATGGTCACTAATCGAATTGTTTAGCACTTTATGTGATTTGAAAAATTTGAGAATTGAATTCGAACAAATTGAAAGATCTAGGATACTTTTGCTTCTTATATAGGTGGGTTTGTTACAATTGAGTATGTGTCAATTTTTTTTGGTTAAAAATTCTTCAACCAGATTTCCACTAAGATTTTCTTTGTCACAGTACCAAATTTTGTTTTTAGCATTAAAATCTCCTGTAATTATGAAGTTTTTGTAGTGCTCTGAGATGTAGAATAATAAATCTTCATTAATGATTTTATTAGAAGGACTTAAGTAGATTGAAAATATAGCTAGTTTAAAGTTATGGACAATTGTTAATTCACAGCCGATTGCATTATCTTGTTTTGAAATTTTTGTTAGAGAAATTTCTTCTGAGATTAAATTATCTTTGATGCAAATTGCCGATCCACCGCCTCTTCTATCTAACCTATCTTCTCTATAAATCTTGAAGCCTGGTAATTGGAATATTTTGTTTGGTTACAGGTAAGTTTCGTTTAAACTTATAATATCTATATTATTTATTTTAGCGAGTCTTGTTAGTTCTAAGATTTTTGATTCAGATTCAACAGATCGAATATTGAGATGAAGAATTTGAAGTGTTTTATTCATTGTGAGATTGGGAGGATTCAGAACTGACTTCCATGATGTTTTGATTCGCTTCGACAAGATTGGAGTGGTTCAAGTAAGTTTTAATGTAGTTGCCAAACATTGGTCCAAAAAATTGGTTAACAATCTTTATAATTTCAGAGTTGTTTACATAAATTGATTCGTGGATAGTATCGAGATTTTTTATTATAGCTATAATGAAGAGAACTATGTTAATTGATGGTATTTGTTGATTTGATTGGTTAGTTGGAATGGGCTGTGTAGGGATTGGCGCTGACGCAACTGAATCGACTCTGGTAAAATTTTGAGTGTATTTATTTAGTTTTTTTTTTGTTTCTTCTTCTTTTTTTTTAAGGAAGTTATCAATTGCTGGGCATTGTTTACTTACTGCTGGATGATTTCCACTGCAGTTGGCGCATATGAATAGAGCAGGATCCTTAACTCTGCAGTTTTTATGTTCATGTTCACCTTGGCAGCGGAGAGATGTGGGTTTGTTGTTTATGTTTGGACAGGAGTATTTATTGTGACCAAGTTTTTGACAATGAAAACATTGTAATAGTTGTTGGTCAAACTTCCATCGAGAGATTCTTACGTAACTAATACCAATTTTGATTTTTTTTGCAATTATGATTTTTTCGAATATGTCTTTATCTAATCTTTCTAAATTTTTATACAATTCAATCGATTTCCTACTCCATCAAAACTCGCCTTACTGGCCAATCTTCTTCTAGTTATTTTTTTACTGCATTCCTTATTCATTGCAAAATTCCATTTTAAAACTGCAATATTATTAATAAATTTAAAATAAAAAAAATAAAAAATTTTTATTATTTTTTTTTAAATATTAAGTTTTTAATAAGTAGATAATCGGTTTCATCAAGTCAATCAGCAGATAATCCAAATAATTGGCTATCTAATCTAATTTCTCAAAATTCTTATGAAATCAATTCATTTCAAGCTAATTAATTCTAATCATATTTCAATTCAAAAAGTGTAGAAAAAACTTTTGAACATTTTTATTTAAGATTAATAAATTGATTTGTGTTCAAGAGATAAATGTTGAATTTTTCAACATAAATTTAATTTACACAGATTTTGTTTCAAAATTTGAATTATTTAACTTAAATAGCATGTTGTTCAATTTTTTCAAATAACCATTAAATTAAAAAAATTAAACCAAAATTAAAATATAAAGATATTAAAAATTTAATAACTCAATTAAATTTTTAATATCTTTATATTTTTAATAATCAATTTAAATAATGAAGAGTTAATCAGTTTCATGAGGCATCCGCACTAGCCGGTTGATTAACCTTGAAATTGATATTTAGATTTAGAATTGTATAGAAGTCATAAAAATCAAAGTCTAGCCACTAAAGATGACAAAAAAAAATAAATTGATTTAAAATTTTAAGGGTCTACCTAACCAGCACATCCTTAAAATCTAACAAACACACTATGCTTAAAAAACAGCATATTCAATGAATATTCTAAGACTTTTGAAGAATTTTTTGTCCAGCCTTTTTTCTTCTCGTTGCAAAACTGAGTTTATATCGGCTTTGTGAATTTTGGAACAAAAAAACAAGAACAAAAATTTTAAATTGTAATAACTTTTTTTCCTTTGATCTAAAACTGGTTCTGCAAAATGTATCATGTGATACATAGCATGTATCACCATGGTTGTTTTCTTTTTAAAATAAAGACTTAATAGAAATTTAAAATTTTTTACAAATTTTTTAAGTGTGCTTTTCTTACTTTAGAAAAAGCCAAGTCATTTACTTGACTTTTAAAAAGACTTAAAAAAAGCTTATTTTCCGCAATGAAAAAGATAATTGAGTGTGAATTTTTATTGAAAAAAAATTATTAATAAAAAAAGAAAATTTTACAAGATTAATTTAGTTTTTTTTACAACTTTTGCACGACCAAGACTTTTTTAATGGGATATAACCCTTAATACGAGATCTATGAAAGTTACAAATACTACATACAAGAGGATTTTCTAATACCAAAATTTAACAATTTTTACATGTAGCCGAATCTTCGTCGTTTGCTTGATCAACTACTGGTACGTTATCAAGTCTTGCTTTTTTTTGTTTGTTTTGCTTCCATTTCGTTTAATTTTCTCTTTCTTTGAGTTTTTGTAGGAGCTCCTCTTTTTGGAGCACTTTTAACTAAGCTTCTTCCATTTAAATTGATTTTAACAAAACAGCCTGATTGTTTTTCACAATCGGAGCTGATAATTAACTGAGTAATTAATTGTCAACTAAATAGAAGTAATTTAATGCATTTATATAATTTTTGTTTAAATTAATTAAAAGATTAAAATTTTTAAATTTAAATTTATTATGCAAAAATTAAAATCCTTGTATGTACAAACAAACTTGTATGTATAAATTATTCTTTTAATTGAAACTAAATAATCTATTTTTCATATTCATTACTATTTGTATAATAATTTTTGTCTTTCATTTTACTTTTTAATTACATCGTCAGAATTGGCGTTAAATGAAATTAAATAAATAAATAATTTTTGTCTATTTACAGATAATTATCTTTCATAAAAATCAGCTACGTAAAGATAAAATATCTTTCCGTAGTCATTCTCAAATTTTTATCTTGAAGTTTTTTTGTCACACACCTATTAAATATCAAAATATATTCTAAATAATAATAAAATTTTAAACACAAAAATATGCTAATTTATTTCAAATAATAAATAATGTTCAAAAATTTGCGTCAAAACTCAACAATTTGGTCAAAAAAGCTTTCAAAACGAAACTACAAATTTTTAACAAATATAGTCCAAGACAAATTGCTCAACAAAGTATTCCTAACAGACAAATATAGTCAATTTACTTTTCAAGAAATACTAAATTTGAGCAAACATTTGAGTGCAAATTTAATCAAAAACCTTAAATTGAATGAGTCCTGCTATTTAAACAAGCAAAAAGTCGGCATCTATTGTTCCAACAACTATTCTTATTTGATCTCAATATTGTCTATTTGGATGTTAAATGGAGTTCCATTTGTTCTCAACAAAACCCATCCACCAAAATACATTGAACAGTTCATTGATGATTTCAAATGTAAATTGATAATCAACGGTGTTGACAGCCAATCATTTGATCATGACTTTGACTCAATGATTGATCAAAAAAAAATTTTTAATTTCAAGCTAGACGAAGAGAAATTTTTTCATTTAAAAAAACAAAAATTGTTTTTAGGAGAAAATATTGCAGAAACATATGACGAATTAGGTGATTTGATTACCAGAAATGAAAATGAGAAATATTCATTTTTACTTGTAACTAGTGGAACCAGTGGTAAACCAAAAGGTGTTGTAATTACGTTCCGTAATTTACTCACCTCTATAGAAACAATGATAAATGCTTACAAATGGACGCCAGATAATCACATCCTAAATCCTTTGCCTCTCAATCACTACAGTGGCTTGGTTTACTGTTTTCTAACTCCATTTCTAGCTGGAGCAAGTGTTGACTTAATGCCTAAGTTTAATCCAAACAAAGTATGGCAGGGTCTTTTAGCCAATTACTCGATTAACTCGTTCATAGCTGTGCCTACAATTTACACACAATTGGTGAATGAATATTTGAATAATGATGAACTGAGGATGCAGTTTTCTAAAAAAATGATACAAAATAGCCTGAAAAGAATGAAATTTATTGGTAGTGGGTCAGCACCTTTGAATGTGAGAACATTTAATGAATGGCCTGAGTTGACAGAATATCCGATGGTTGAGCGGTATGGAATGACAGAAATCGGCATGGCACTGTCGACACCTCTAGTGGAGACGGAAAATTTTAGACGCATTGGTGGCACTGTTGGTCGACCTTGTGGACATGTAAGAGCGCGTTTATTTGATAATGTTAACAATTGTGTTCTCGTAGAGTCAGACTGTGAAGGCGATTTTTTTGTTTCAGACAGCAACGACATATTTGGAGAGCTACAGATTGCTGGGCCCACTGTTTTCAAGGAATATTTTAATTTACCTGAACTGACTAAAGATTGTTTTACGGCAGATGGATGGTTTAAAACTGGAGATACAGCAGAGTTTTTGAAAAATTTGGCTATCTATAAAATAGTAGGCCGAACCTCAGTAGATGTGATTAAAAGTGGTGGACACAAAATAAGTGCGTTGGATGTTGAGAAAGAAATATTGGCTCATGAGAATATTGAGGATGTCTCAGTGATTGGCTTGGCGGACCCGGTTTGGGGCCAGCGTGTATTTGCTTTAATCAGTCTTAAGAACAAATCAAAGAAGTTGGATGAAATTGAATTTTTTAAGTGGTGCCAATTGAGAATGCCTCGCTACTGCGTACCCAGTAATGTTAAATTTGTTGACCATATTCCTAAAAATCAACTTGGTAAAGTAAATAAAAAAGAATTGATTCAATTTTATGAGAACTATTTATTATTAAATAAATAAAATTATTAAAAAAAAGCTATTGAATTTTTAATTTATTGAAGAAAAAAACAAAGTCTTGGTTGACTGGACACATCAGGCCCTTTGTCAACATTGAGGATCGGAAATTATAGGGTTAGTTGAATGTGAGAACATTTAATGAACGGAGACCTACACATTCTCAATTTCAAATAATGCATTAGTTAAGACTGAATTTTAAATCACTTCTAAGAAAATTCATTAAAAAAATTTCAAATTTCAAAAAAAAAAAGTTAAGTTTTAATTTGTTCATACACTTGAAGAATTTTTTTCAAAATAAAACAATTTAATTTTTTTCTTTGATTTTACACTTATTTTTAGTAATTTTATTTTTCTTAAAAATAAAAAAATAAATATGAGTAACTTAGTGAGATGCTTCAAGCCCATTTTTTTATTGTTCAATGCTAAAAAAAAACTTTAATAAGTTGTATTTTTTACCTATGTTCGAATTTTTCAATCAATTATTAAATGTTTTTTAAAAATTCATAGTCAAAAATTTGAAAAAAATTAATTCATGACTTAAATTTTCTCTTAAAACAGTACAAGTCTCAGTTTGACCATATTTTTCTAAAAAAATTTGGCAAACTTCGTAGGCAAGAAACTAAAAATTAAAAAAATAAACAAAAAATAAATCAATCAGAAGTGATCAAAATAACAATAAAAAAATTAAACCAAAATTATTAAAATAAATGTAAATGAAAATAATAAGAAATTTTATGACTATTCAGTCTCGTGTCACTTCAACGTGCCATATAATATTTCTAGTATATAAAGCAGTTGAAGTGAATATCTCAACTATACTATATTTACAACTCTATTTACATTATATTTATTTTCTATATACATTATTTACACTATTTACATTAGTCTAATTCAGTGGCTCACAGGAACGTGGCGCCACTTCTTTCTTCACTTTATTTAGAAATAAACTAAGTACATATATACAATTTATCTACTTCTTTTGTTTACAACTTATTGAATCCCCTAAGAAGAGATACAACAGTGAGCATGTTCAAGGAGAACGAAGAGATCATTCTGGCAAAAAAACTGGCCTTAGCAATTGGAGTACCAGAGGCCAAAGTAAAGAAAGCAAGGTGTTTCACTAAAAACGCCAGTTCGGGCAGTGGAGACAGCGGGATCCAAAATCGAGCGAGTCCTATTCGTTGTTGAAATGGACAGTGTCAGTTCCAAGTTGGACATGCTCGGCAAAAGCAAAAGCTATGTAATTCTGAGGAATTAAAAGGAGTCTATATTAATGAAGATCTTACGCCGAGCGAGAGAATAGCCCATAAAAAACTCAGGGAAAAGCGGGATCGGAGAAACAATGAACTAACTGCAACAGCAACAGTTAACGGGCGAATAGTCAAGATGAAAGAGTGCGACGACAACAAGAAAAGGTTCTGGGGAATCAAAAATGGTGAGCTTAGGCTAATTGTTTCAGTCCCCGATAACGTCTAGCAGCGAAAGGCGCTGTTAGATTCGACCATTGCCTCATTTGGTCGAACAATGCCTTTATTAAGGTATGTTCCAGCACTTGTCAAAACAAAAACACCTAGATCCTTAGCAAACTCTTCGATGAGCGATGTTTCGCTCGACCACTTAAATGATACAGCAGGTCCAGTTGAAATAGTTCGATCGGCTCCAGAACACTTTTCGCGGATATATGAAACAGTTATGTACCGAAACCAAAGCTCTGATGAATCGAGCTACAGCTCGGCGCTCTCATCGCAATCTTCGCCTTCGTCTTCATCCTCGTCATCACTAGCCTCCTTCAACAGCTTCTCCTCGCAAATGTCTTGTCTCAAACCAGAATCAACTTATGTAGATGGTATCAGATTTTGGTACACGAATGGATGCAGTCTAAATAACAAAATGAACTTCCTTAAGTTAATAGCAGCCAGTTCGTCTCCAAGCATTATCGGCATCACCGAGACCTGGTTTGATCAGAGCTCAGTTACCGAGCTTGATGGTCATCAGTTACTGAGAAAAAACCGCAGCGGTGACAAGAAAGGTGGAGGAGCATGCTTATACGTTAAGGCGTGCTATGAAGACTACAGGACGTCGGAGGTAAGCTTTCTTAACCCTTGTTGTTAGCAGATATGGGTAGCTATTAAGATAGAGAATGAAAAACCACTACTTGTTGGCTGCATAAACAGGCCTCCACCGAAAAACGACACCAATTGTCCGAGCGATTCAGATATTGCCATATCGACCTCACTTGAATCTACATCAAACTTGCTAAGAAGCGGAAAGTATTCTGGCAACATTCTTATGGGCGACTTCAATTTGCCGCATGTTGAGTTGAATGAGGACGGCGCACCAATGTTCATTGATGTATCAACGAAGTACTGCTTTGTTGTTAATGCAATTATCAACTCAAGTCTCGTGCAGATGGTTAAAGAAGAGACGTTCTTTTGTATCGAACATCCGATTATTCTGTTAGATCTTGTGCTGGTTAGCGATCCAAACCTAGTGACGGATGATAAGAGAGGGTCTCCTCTAGACGGAAATTCTTCTAGATACAACTGTAGCTTTAGCTTCCAACTTCACTCCAGAGCTGCGCGGTCGCAAGCTTCGACAGTAAAACTCTGCATTGGAGTAGCGATGATTTCGCCGCAATGAGTGAGTATTTTGAAAATTACAATTGGCAAGGAGCAGTACAGAAACGGTCTGTGCAAAATTTTACGATGGTGCTTCACTCGTTCGCCAGAAGAGACGTTCTTTTATCCGCAAGCGTATCGACAGTCACAATGAGCAGCTGGGAAGCAAGCACAGACATTTATACAAGAGAGTAAAGCGCGTTGTAAAAAAAGCATTATCGAATACGAGATGGAGCTAGTTCAGGCGGCAAAAAAAAATCCAAAGCTAATTTATTCCTACATGAACCGGCACTACTCGTCAAGAGAAAGCATAGCAGCTTTGACGGACATCGATAACAAAATCGTCACAGACAAAGTGAGCATCTGTGAAATACTGAAAGCTTTCTTCTTCTCAGTATTTGAACCGCCTCCCTCGAGAGAAGTCGTTGTCAGTGCGGAAGCTAGTTTCAAAGTAAGAGCAAGAGCTGATCCATGTTTTACAATTAAGGATGTCGTAACTCCGAAGAAGGTTTTGTCGTAACTCAAGAACATAAACAGTAATAAGTCAGCTAGAGTCGACCAGATAGGCACACACCCACTTAAGATGTGTGCTGAGTCTCTTGCTTCACCTCTCTCGTACATGTTCGAGCAGTCCTTGATGTCGTCAAAACTACCTAATGAATGGAAAATTGCTAATGTATCGCCAATTCATAAAAAGGGCAGTAGAACGATGGCAAGTAACTACCGTCCAGTCTTTCTCGCAAATAGAATAATTAATTAATAATTTTGTAATCCTTGAAGTCACTGATCAAGGATTATATTGTCAAACATCTCGAGAAGTACAAGCTCATTACGGATAAACAGCACGGTTTCATGGCTCACAAGGCATGCGTTACCAATCTTTTAGAAACTATTGATTTCTTAACAAATTGCATGAGTCACAGACAACCGGCATATGTAATCTATTTGGATTTTGAGAAAGCATTTGACAAGTTGTCTTATGAACTGCTACTCGTTAAACTAGCGGCTTACGGCTTTCCAGAATTACTTATCAAGTGGATCCGATCTTTTATAAGCGGTCGTAGTTATTGGTGAAGTAGTATCAGATTGGGTTGCGGTCACTAGCGGCGTTCCTCAAGGATCTGTACTCGGTCCACTCCTCTTCATCATCTTTATCAATGATATGCCGGATGTCTACAATTCACTTTGTAAACTCTAAGCGGATGACAGCAAATTGGCAAGATCAGTAGGACGATTAGAGGATTCTGTTGAGATGCAATTGGACTTGGACAAATTATCGGTTTGGTCGGCTACATAGAAAACTAAATTTAACAAAGAAAAGTAAGTAGTCATGCATTTCGGTGCCAAAAACAGTTACCATGACTATCAGATTGGATGTCACACGCTGCCGAAGACAACGAAGGAACGAGATCTCGGCATCATCGTCACAAGTGATCTTAAGTCAGGCGAACAGGCCAAACGAGCAGCGGCAAGAGCAACAATGGTAGCTAGTCGTATCAGATTTACATTCCAGTATTTCTCTCTCAGGTTAGAAGACCTTCTTTTCAAGTCATTTGTTCGCCCTCATCTGGAGTTTGAGATTTTCGAAATTAGCGCCTGAATTGAAGGGAAAACCCTACTTTAAGAGGAGATAGGCACTAGGCTGGTGCACCCTTGAAGAGCGACGTAGGCGCGGTGATCTGATTCAGCTACACAAAATACAAAATACATGATCAACTAACATTAATTAATGGAGATCAAAAGCTGGCCTCGGATGGTATAGATAGCCCAGCTGGTAATACCAGAACTTGTCGCATGGCAATCGAACGACAGCTGATCCGCAATTGTGGTGTGAGACACAACTTTTTCACAAATTAAACAGCGGGATATTGGAACGCTCTGGATGAAGTGACAAAGTGCGTGACAAACTGAGAATTGACAAGATGCTACAATAAAAAGTGGCTGTAGGCTCTTAAAATGGGGCGACTACGTGCGCACTTCTTGGAAACTAGTGTTTTCTACAGCATTTACACTACTACTACTACTACTACTACAAAGTCTTTGTTGATTGGACACATCAGGTCCTTTGTCAACATTGAGGACCGGAAATTATAGGGTTAGTTGAATGTGAGAACATCTAATGAACGGAGACCTACACATTCTCAATTTCAAATAATGCATTAGTTAAGACTGAATTTTAAATCACTTCTAAGAAAATTCATTAAAAAAAATTTCAAATTTCAAAAAAAAAAAAGTTAAGTTTTAATTTGTTCATAAAAAAGGCAGGTATTTTTTGGTATATCAAATTTTAATTAAATTTTGCCCTTTTTTTTAATACTTATCTTATCTTTTTTAATAAAGCTGTATCTAAGCTATTTTTCTGGTACCAAAATTTATTTCTTTAAAGCTAAAATATTATTTACTATCAGTAGTATTTAGTATCATCCAGTATTACATTATTTGATAATGTAATAATGAATCAGATAATATTTTTGAAAACTATATAGATGCTTTAACAATAGTTGATGGTGTTGAAGAGGATGATGAAGACCAGAGTCATATTGTCTTTAATTCATAAATCTATTGGTACAAACTCGATGGAGAAAAAACGTGTCAGCCACGAGAGAAACAAGATGTACCATCATTACAAGTAGCTTCATCAACACAGCCACTAAACAATATACTTAAAGCTACGTCAAATAATATTGTTAAGCGTAAAGCTAACAGAAACGCCAGGTATGAACCTTCTAAGCCTGTAACAAGGGCTCGATTAACAAGAGGTTGTACAAAGAACTATTAAAGTATGTTTTATATTTGATTCACAGACAAGCTTTTATTTTTATACGCTCTATGTACCTGTTAAATGTACCTGATTCTTTTTTAATATGTTAAATAAAATTTATTTTATTAAAAAATCCAAATATACATTTGATATTAAAAACATGATTACATAAAAAAAATTTTATATTGATAAATTAAATTAGTTACTAGAAAATATGATACCAAAAAAATAAATTAAATATGTTTAGAACAAATGAAAAATATATGACCATAAAAAAAATAATAAAAAATGATTTAAAATTCACTGATTACTTCTTTTATCCATGTGTATATTGATGAATTATGCTTCCTTTATCCTGAAGCAAAACTTAACTTTCAAGTTTTTTATGATCCTTCAAATTGAACTTTTTTTTTTCCTATTCAAATTGTGATTTGAATTTAAAAAATGATTTTTATCGTAGATAAATTTTTTTTGTAAATATTTTTTATAAAAAAATTACAATGGCTACTCAAAGCCATTTTAATTAATAAATAAATTAAAAAAAAATATTCACTTTTTTAACTATTTAATTAAAATAATCTATTTTATATTTCAAATAAATTGATTTAATGAAAGTCATATACGAATCGTGTATTTAGAGAGAATATTTTAGAAAATTCATTGTATAGAAGGTATAGAAAGTGTCACTTTTTTACATTTTTAATTTTTCCAAAATCCGAAAAATCTCTATTTAAGATTATATAAATTTTTTAAATTTGTTATCTTATAAAAGTATATAGCTAAATAAAAAAGTAAATATCTCTTTTGATTTTTTTAAAGGAAACATACAAAAATACTGCTATTATTAGTAAAACAATTGGAAGAATTCTAATCAAACTTTCTAAGATGTTGATTTTTTGAAATGAGCCTCTGGACACGTTGCTATTTTTGAATTTGCATGGACATTCTTGCTTTAAATTACATTCATAGCATAATACATCGTCAGACATAGAGCAAATTATGTTTGAAGAGCAATTTTTCAATTGATATTCACGATTAGAAAAAGAAGATTGAATAAATTTGGCCGAAAGCGATGTAACAATAAATGCAAGTATGGTCATGCGAAGCATTCTTTAAATTAAAATAAATTTTTTTTAAAATTCATAAAACTATTCAAGCATAATGGAATAAAATTTTTATTTTGAAATTAAGATAAAAATAAATAAATTATATTTATATTCAAAATAAATTTAAATGCCTTAAAAGAAAATACAATAAAGTGTTTGTTCTTACCGAAAAAGTTGATTTTTGAATTGTTTGTATTTAAAAAATATACGAATGATTTTGAGCTTTAGCACTTATTTTAATTTTTTAGCTTCCTTGTTTAAAATTTTTTAAATCTAAACTTGTTAAAAAAATAGTTGCTTAGGGTTACAACACGAGATGTTTGCTTAAATATTCAATGTTTTTAAATTCAATATTCGCCTTTTCATATTAAAGTCTAACCTAAAAAAAATTCATTTTGTCAAGATATTTAAAATGGATAAATAAAATTTGAGTCAATTTTGTATAAAAGCGGTTAAATCAGAAGAATAAAAAGAAGATTTTTAAAAGATAAACTTCATTAATTTATATTTTCTAAATTAAACGATTAAGGATTATTCTAATATTCTGCTATTTAATTTGAACTGAACCCAGAAAACGCAAATGCTGAAAAATCGTTCAACAAAAACCGAAAATGCTAAATTAAAAAAAAAATTTCAAATTAAGTCAAATGACTTTTTTTAAAAATAAAAATCAAATTTAATGACTTGACTTGATTTTGACTTTACGACTTCCTGCTGAACCTGAATCTTGTGGAACACCACTGTAAACTTTTAGTTTTTTTGTTAAAACAAGTCAGAAAAATACATTTTACTCTAAATTTAACTTGAAAATTAAATTAAAAATGTTATGCTGTGTTATAAAGTTTTTAAGAAAAAATCTAGAAAAAAAGTTTATTTGAGTTGATTAAAATTTTAAAAAGTATTTGGCAAGATTTTTTTTCTATTTTACAAAAATGAACTGGATAAAATTCAAAATCTCTATTTTTATAAAATAAAATCATTTTATAGTTTTTCCGGTTATCTTTTTTTTAATAATTGAAATATATTTAATGCTCTTTTTTATTTTTTGTCAAAATTTTGGAAACAAATTTTTAGAGGCTTTGTGAATTTTGGAACAAAAAAACAAGAACAAAAATTTTAAATTGTAATAAATTTTTTTCCTTTGGTCTAAA
>VANL01001472.1:0-13143 GCA_006352455.1 Brachionus sp. 'Tiscar' | reverse complement strand
TTTTTTTTTAAAAAAAAAAAAAAAATTTTTTTAAATTTTTTTTTTTTTTAAATAAAAAAAAATTTTTTTTTTTTTTTTTTTTTTATTTATTTTCAAATTACACAAGTTTAAAAAATAAAAATACTAAAAAAAAAAATCAAAAAAAAAAGACGTAAAATTTTGAATAAATTTAAAAAAAATTTTTTTTTTTCAATTTTAAATTAAATTATTATTTAAATCAGTTGATTCCAATTGAACCTTGGAGACAAATTGGCACACCAATTCTTCCAGGTCTTTGGCTCTTTGATTTGCTGTTTCGATTACTTCTTCATGGTTGGGAAAATTCTCGCTGTCGTACTCAATAATGGCCTTGTTGGTGATCAGAGCAATGGCCAGGACTTTGAGACCACAGTAGCTGGCAACAAGAGCCTCGTGAGCAGTCGACATGCCTACAGCGTCGGCGCCGAGCTGCAACAAGCCCCTCAATTCGCTCACGGTCTCATAGCAAGGTCCTCCCAGCGACGAATAAACTCCCTCTGTCAAAACCAGGCCCTTTTCCTCGGCTATCTTTCGACACAAGTCCCTGTAGTTTTTTGTGTATATTCTATTGACTGCGGGAAACCTTGGGCCGAATCTGTCATCGTTGTGGCCCACTAGCGGATTCTGCAGGGTCCAAAGCAACGGGGCTATGTGGTCCTTGATGAGCATGATGTCGCCAACATTAAATGTTTGGTTAATTCCGCCAGCAGCGCATGTCAAAACCACAGTTTCGACGCCCAAAAGCTTGAACACCTTCATTGGCATGGTGCACAATGCGTTCGAGTAGCCTTCGTATGCGTGAAATCTTCCTTGCATGCAAACAACTGGTGTGCTGTCCAAAAATCCGAATATTAAATTTCCCTTGTGGCCAACAACTGTGAAAGAAAGAGATAAATTTTTTTTTTTTTTCTAATTTTAAATACCAGTGCTGTTAGGAAAATTAGGAACATCTGAGTAGGGAAATGTTTTTGTGCCAGAGAGACGATCGCCGAGGCCGCCAAGACCGCTGCCGCACACAATTCCAATCTTGGGTCTTATGTCGACTCGTTCAAGCAGCCAGTCGGCAATTTCTTTCACTTTTTCAAAGCAAAATTCGCTTTTCAATAAAACAAATTATTTTTCTGAGAATTAGTCTTAAAAAAAAAGTACCTATTGGTGATAGCATTTACATTCAAATGGTTTTCATTTCGCTGCATATTTTTAAAAATAAAAAGGCGTGTTTTCTTAAATCTTAAATTATGTAATAAATAATATTGATTTTTTTTTTCTAGTGTAAGAATTTCCAAGTATATTTAAAATTAACATTTGAATGAAACAGCAACTGAAAACGAGAGAAAGAGAGAGAGAGAGTGTTTTAGTGATATTGAGAGAAAGAGAAAATTTTTTTCTAAAATATTGTGATGATGAAAGCTTTTAAATAAATTTAAAGCGTTGTGTGGCAACTAAATTAACCTGGCGATTATCCGACAAAAGAGCTTTATAAAAGGGAACATGCTGTCTAGTCAATATGATTCTAAATTAACTGGTTAAATTTTTATTTTTAAAATAAACTAATAAACAAATATTTTCAATTTTTTTTTTATTCATCTAATTTTATGATGTTTATAGTTGAGAGAACATGCTAATGTGTATTTATTTATTGGGAATTATTTATGCTTATGTAATCAGGAATTTTTTTGTTCTTTTATTACAGAGATGTGGTTATACAATTTGTTAACACATTTGGGTGATTATTATTCGAAATAATCAGGCTTTTATTTAAATGCGTCAATGTTGCTCTCTTTCTCACTAGCTATCCTAATTTTCCTGTTCTGTTTGTTCAAAATTTGCCTGTTTAGACAAATAAATAACAGTCATGCTTCCCCTTTTGTTTTTTAGGCTAAAAATTAATTTCTCTTACAATTAAAAAAAATATATATAGAGCCGATATAAATATAAGTTAATTATGCTAATTATGTAAAATTAAATTATTTTTTTTTTAATTGAAAGTTAGATAAAATTTTTAAAATTTTTCTACCAAGTCAATAAAGATCAAATTGATATTATTGTAAATTGAAAGCTTGAATGTTGTATATCTCAACATTGGTCGATATAAAAATCTAAGCAATATTTTTTTAAAATAAAATATTAACAAGCTTAAACAGCTTAAAAATAAAAAATTTTTTTTTAAAAATTTATTTAAAAAAATCGATTTTTAATTAGACTAACTTGGGACTTTTGAAAAAATTTAAGTCCGACTTTTTTTTGAGACTTTTAAACAACTCTGGAAATAAAACGAGAAAATGATTTTTCGAACCTTTTTAAAATTCTCTCATGATACTCTATTAAAGTCAAGATCTGAACTTAAATTAAAACCTAAATTTACCTTTAATGTCCTTTTTAGACTCTAGGACATTTAAGGTAAATGTGAATGACCATTTGAGCGAAGAATATCAAATAACTGCAGGTGCTTCTCAAGGCTCAGTAATTAGTCCTCTTTTATTTACCCAAAAGAAAAAAAAATGAATACTCGATGATGTTGTTACATTCTTCATTTATAACAAAAAGGGGAACATTGAAAATAAGATAAATAAATACACCAACGGACTAGAACAATGGCTTATTAAACGGAAAATGAAAATATCAGTTGAAAAGTCTTGTTCAGTAGTCTTTTCTAAATACAAAAAAGAGAGTGATGATTTAAACTTAAAAATTTATGGAAACAGAATAGTAAGCCAAGAAGAAATCAAGTTTCTTGGTATTACATTTGATTCTAAGTTAAACTTTAATATACTGGTAGACGAAATAAAGAACGCTGCAATAAAAGGTTAAATATTATTAAGATTTTGTCAAACAAAAAATGGGGTCTTACTCAAATTTTGTCTTTTTTTCGAAAATAATAATGGCTTTTTATTTTTTCGCATGCTCTATGCTCAGGTGTGACACATACTCTAACCCAAAATTATCCTCGGTGGTCAAGATAATTTGAATACCAGAATGATATATCAACTTGTAGAGAATTTTATTTTGATTTAAATGAGCTATTGTTTGTTCTAATCGGATGATTTTTCAAGAAATTATGCTAAAAAAACAACAATATTTTAAGATTTTTTGAAAAAAGTGAAAATTCAGTAAAATGATCTTTTTTTCAAATATCTTTCGACCAGAATTAGTTATTGACTTGAAATTTTACACACATATTGAATAAAGAATTAGCTATTAAATGAGTGGCTAATTAATATTCAAGTTGGATTTAAAGTACTTTTTTTAAAGTAGATTTTTTTTACATTAAAAGTATTGTCTTTTTCTTTGATAAATATTTCATCGATTTTAACATTACGCTGTAATATAAAGTATATAATTTAAAAGCTAAGAGCCTAAGCTACAATATGATATATAATTCTTAATTATTGTACAAGGTTTTGAAGAAAAATAATTGAAATAAAATTAATAAAAATTTTATTTTTTACTTTTTTATGGTATGAAAAAACTCCATCGTTGCCGATTTTTCTTAGCTTTGCTCTCCATAGAATAGTGAGCAGATGCTAAGTAAGGCTAAAAAACGTAGTCAAGGACTTGATGATACTCATGTATAAATGGGAGCAGTCGTTTATTCAAGCATACGTCAATATAGATGCTCGAATTGATGACAACCGACTATGATGGTCGAAAAAGAGACTGAGACATAACTCGATCAGATATTGCTATCTAATCAAGCACTTTCTTTGGAAATTTCTCTTTTCCAGCAAATCGGAGACTGTCCGGACAAGTAGACTTCTCATTTGTGTAATATCCAGCATTTCTCGGCATGTTGTCGCCCGCAAAAGTAAAATACTTTTCATCATCCTAAATGAGCGTGAACATGGTGAACGATAAAGCATATTTGAAAGTTTTTTACTCAAATTCTTGGCTTCTTCGTGCTGAATGGCGCTAGATTTTGGTGTTTTTTCACGCTTAAGATATGAAATACCCATTTTTGTCAATTGCCGACCAACTGTTGATGCTTTTTCAGCCCTGTTATTCAATAATAGTAAAAATTATTTTAAGTCAAAATAAAATAAAAAAATTTTATTTTTTTTTTATTTTTTAATTAAAATTAAGATTACAAGTTTTATTATATTTAACCGAATAAAAAAAAAAAAGAAAGAAAAATAGTTTATAAATCGGAATGATTACAATAAATGAATTGAAAACTTGTATAAAATGTAAATTTTAATTATTATTCAGAGTGCGAGATACTCTCAAAACAAAACTGGTAGCTTGGCTGTCTTATTGATAACATAATTAGTGAATTGCTTCAAAAATTTTGGATACTCTCGTTTGTAAACTGCTCTCAAGACATTTGCAGGCGCCCATCCGCCAGGATTTACTTTAAAAAACAAAAAAATTAACTTTAATTTTTTAATTTATTTTTTGTTTAAATCGAAAAGCAGCTAGCAGTGATTGAAAAGGCGCATAAAATGTTAATTGTCTTACTAAGAGCGACATAGGTTATTTTGCAAGTAACGTCACTTCGTTTGGCTACAGACTTCGACTCACAGTCAATACTTGTTTCACAAATCAGTGCTACGTTCAAAATAGCCCTGACTTTATCGCTCTAAAAGGTCAATTAATCAAAAGTAAAGCTAATGTTTGTGCCAGTCTGAAGCTTTTTTTTTATTGAGAAAACACTACCAAGTGATTAAAGGAAAAAATTGTTTTACCCTGAGCCACATAGGTTATCTTGCATATGATATTTTTTCGTGGGATGGCTGACCCGTCACTAAATTTGTCTTTGTCAATCACAACTGTTGAGCATATGATGGCCACATTTGCCCACGCTCTTATCATCGGCTCTTTAATCTAAAAATTTTTTGTTTAGTTTATTTGGTATCTTTTTAGCTTACGCTTTAGACTGACAAAAAAAAAAATTATTTCAGGTCTGATAGATTAGACTTACTGGCGCAAGTTCATGTGTTGTCGAATAGTTGACCACAATCCAGTCGTCCAAATCTTCTTTCGGCACTGATCTTATGTGCGACCAGAAGCAGGTGTCGCGCTGCGCCGCCGGCCACACTCTCTTATGCACTTGGTTGAATATGAGTGTGTCGTCGGAGAGCGCCTCGATCATCCTCGAGCTGTCCAGTGTTCCCTCCCATTCCATGCGCACAGCCGGGTCCCAAAAGTATTTACACACCTCGTGTCCTGTTACTCCCTAAAATGCACAAAAATAATTTTCTCAATTTCATCTAACGGCTTTATTATTCAATTGGCCAATCAGACAAGACCGCCAATTAGCAAGGCTTGTTTGATTTTTTAACCGTTTTTTTTTTCCTAAATTGTGTGTGCAACGGTTCAAGAGTCATTTTTTTGTTGTAGTTAATTTTATTTTGTCTTTTTAATAAAATGTCAAAGTAATAATAAGTAAATTATAAGAGAAAAAATGGACCAATTTGGATTATATGATGAAATGTGTTTTTAGCGTTCACAAAGTCAAATACAATGAGAATCAGTGGACATTAAGTAGCTGTAGTTGTTGGTTTTAGATGAAAAATTACAAGTGCCATCATCAAAAAGCGATAGCAGCTCGAAAAACATTCCGATTCAATCATATCGCAAAAAGACAGTTAGAGCATTGATATGACAACCAAATGAGACACAAGTTTCAAACACTGTTTCGAAAGGCGTCGAGTCTGATGAGTCTGAAGTTGAGGAAGAATTTGTTCCAAAAAGAGCAAGAATTGAGTCAATGAGTCAAGAGATAAGTGACAAGGAAAAAAATCGTGTAATCAATGAGGCGCGAAAATGAAGAAAAGACATTACTGGACTTGTCGTAAAAAAAAATAAAAAAATAGAGTCCAAATTTAGAAAATATTGTTTTATTTTTTGTTGTTATTTTAAATAATTTGTGGTCATCTATTAAAAAATCGTTTTTTTTTTTTAATTTTAGTGTATTTTTTTGTGTTTTTTCTTAATAAAATTTGGCAAAAATTTAATAATATGGGAAATTTTATTAAAAATTTGTGGTGTCCAATCTAAATTTCTTTTAATTTAATGGGTATCTAAAATTGACCGAAAATCAGCAAAAGCAAGTTTAATCAGTAAAATTAGAATTGAATTAATATATGATTTCTTGGAGAAAAATTCGTTGCTAATCCAGGAACAATCTGGTTTTAGAAAACATCGAAGAACAGCAGATAATTTATTTTTCCTTATCCAAAAAGTTGTCGAATCATTTAATAGACAGAAAAAAGTATGTTGCTTATTTTTTGACATTTCCAAAGCTTTCGACAAGGTTTGGCATGAAGGTATAATTTATAAGCTTATAAAGATAAATGTACCTGCCTATTTAATTTATTGGATTAAATCATTTCTCAGTTGTAGAACATTTAAGGAAAATATAAATGATCACATTAGAGATGAATTCAAAATATCTGCTGGAGTTCCTCAAGGATCAGTTATTAGTCCTTTATTTTTTAGTATATTTATCAATGATATTCCTAAAAGAAATAAATCTAATAATAAATATTCACTTCTCTTTGCAGACGATCTTGTCACTTTTTTTATTTTAAAAAAAAAATGGAAATCTAGAAAGTAAAATGATTAACTACTTAGTTGAATTAGAAAAGTGGCTTTTCAAGTGGAAAATGAAGATTTCGGTAGAAAAATCTTGCTCAATGATTTTTACTAAAAACAATAAATAAAATTCTGAGTTTGATTTAAGGATTTATGGGAATAGAATCGTAAGCTTAAAAGAAATAAAGTTCCTAGGAATTAAATTCGATTCTAAATTAACCTTTTCGTCAATGATAGAATAAATTAAAGAACGTTGCAATTCAAGGCTAAATTTATCTTGTCAAATAAAAAATGGGGCCTTGACTTAAAAACTTTAGGAAATCTTTATAAGTCTTTGATAGGATCTATTCTAGATTATTCTTTTCCTTGTCTTAACTCTCTTTCAGAAACTAATATAAAAAGGTTAGAAGTAATACAAAATTCAGCAGTTCGTTCTATACTAAAATTAAGATATGATACTCCTTCCAACATATTACATCATGAGGCATATAATAAACTTAAACTACTAACAGTCTAAAATCGACTTTTTGAGTTAAGTGAGAGATTTCAGGGCAGGTTTCGAATCAAGAAATATCGAGTACCCAACTCCATTGTGTAATTGCTACCTTACTATTTCTCCTTATTTTCCTGAACCATCAAATGTTTAAAAAATGTATTCTATAACTCTCTATCTTTATCATTTCTTAATATTTCTTTATTTATTTTTAATTTTAATATTTTCCTATTTTTTAACATATATTATTTTTACTTTTATTTTATTCTATTTAACTTTATTTTGATTTTTTATTTTATTTTTTAAAATCTGAAGGAGCTTAAGCTCGATACAGAAATACAAATAAATAAAA
This sequence comes from Brachionus sp. 'Tiscar', assembly GCA_006352455.1. Taxonomy (NCBI): domain Eukaryota; kingdom Metazoa; phylum Rotifera; class Eurotatoria; order Ploima; family Brachionidae; genus Brachionus; species Brachionus sp. 'Tiscar'. The sequence continues at coordinate 5,746 of VANL01001472.1, read as the reverse complement.
TGTATCTAAATCTAAATGAGGACTAAAAGTTGTCTTTAAGATGTTTCCGAAGATTTCTCCTTTATCTTTATCTGTATTGTATCATTTTTCATCTTTAATTAACATGGGAATTTGCCTCGAACATATTTTTGATCTAAATTTATTTATATTCTCCAGAATGGTCTGATCGTTAATGGGTTTTTCTCATTTTATTAATAAACTCTTGCCACTTTTGATTCCAAAAATCCTTTAAGTTTGTACGTAACTCAAATGTTAGCTTATTAAATGTCATTTTAAGAGAAGGACATCTTGTTTTCTGAAAAAGTCTTTGAACTTTCCTACGTTCTTTAATTGGTAATACAATGTTCTTCGGTAGACTCGATTTAAAAAATTTCTGAGATTGAAAAGGAATAATTTTTTGAGCGGCATTCATGATTTTCAATGAAATTAGTTCATTAAATTTATGAAATGAGTGAGAGATATGTTAGGGCAGGGCTGAGCCAATCTGTTCCACTGGTTGTCAGACTCGTGGAAGAATATAACAAAGGTTTCGAATCAAGAAATATCGAGTACCCAACTCCATTGGGTGGAACAAATGATTGAGTGGAACAAATTACCAGTTGAAGTTGCCAATGCAAAATCCAAGAATGAATTTAAAAACAAACTCGATAAACATTTGAAACTGAAATAATTATTTTTTTTTTCTATTAGCATAATTTTAATCATTATTAGGATTTATGTTATAATCAGACAGCTACCATATCAAGGCTGTCTTGTTTGTCTTGATTGTATTGTCTTGCTCCTCAGTTATTATCATTATTATTTAGCGAATGGTAAAGTTCATCTTGTCTTAAGGCTAACTCACTCACTTTTTTACAAGAACAAGTACAATAGATCACATACACAAAATTAAAAGAGAAATAATCAAAAATTGTGCTCAACCGTACAACTTTTTTAATTCAAAATTTTTAGTTTTAAAATTTAAATAGCTTTCTTTTTCTTGTTTATAAATAAATAAAAAATAATCTTACCTTGACAGAGTGAACAGCTTTTAATGGATCAAGAACAATTCCGTTTTCTTCCAGTTCTCGTCTGTAGACTCTCATTTCGCCATCAGACGCTAGCAATTCCCACACATTCGAGTTCAAATCATCGACTAGATCGAATTTCAAATGCTCTTGAACAATTTTTTCTATTTCGTCGCTAAGACGGTGACTAGGCACCGGCTTTAGCTCGGGCAATTTAGTCAAACTTTCAAAGGCTTTGACGCGTCTTTCTTCTTCTTTTTCAAGCGTGTCCAATGTGCTGTCAATAGCATCGAAAAATTCATCGTCTTTCATGTTACTGTGCGGTCCTTCTTCAAAATCGGGACCGGCAATTATAATTTGTTGTCGTTTGCCGCCTTTTGACAACTCTTTAACTTGTTCTTCCAGTTTTTTGCGCTTTTCAACTTCCTAGAAAAAATTTTTTTTTTATTTATTTTTTTTTTTTTAAATAAAAATTTTTTCAAACCCTGTCTAATTTTTTTTTCAAAAATTCCTCTCTCTGCTGCATTAGCTCAATGCAATGGGACATGTTGTGCAAAATGCCCGCAGTGGTCGCTTTGAAAGTGTAGGCCTCGCCCTTGAAGTCGACGGCCATGGCGGCATGGTCCTGTATGCGAGCCCGGCTAAGCTGCTTGGCAGGAAAGGGGCCGTCGACGCCGGCCTCGTCCTGGTCCTCATCGTTGTCGCTCTCGGCCAGCTTTTGCTCGAGCTCTTTGTGATAGGGCTCGAAACCGTTGGTGGTCGAGTTGGCACACGCGTCAAAGTATGTCTGCAGTGTTTCGACTTGGCGACAGAGTATCTCCTTGAAGGTGTCCATTTCGTCCAGTTTTTCCTTGAGGCCGAGAGCGCGCTTGTGCGAGCCGTTCGATTGCACACTCAGACTCGAGTTTAGACTGAGCAACGAGCCGTGCCGGCGCAGACTGGTCTGGCTGCCGTAGCCGGACTCGGCCCGGTGCTCCTCGAGTATTTCCAGCCAGTGCTGACGCTCCTCGACCGAGCTGGCCCTCAGGTACCAGCAGCAGTCGTTTACGCGTATGTCAAATCGACAGTCGTCCAGGTCGTGTGGCACTATGACCGACTGTTTGAGTGCGATGGCGCCCCGACACCCGTACTGGGTCTCTGTCTGGCTCTTGTAGTAGCTGAGCACCCCGTCTTTCAGCACTATGTACCGCTCTTGCCATCCGTGAATGTAGTTCGTCCATTTGTGCAAGTTGCTTGCCAGGTCGCTGCAACGCTGCTGCTGCTGTTGATGCTGTAGTTGATGCTCGTCTTCGTTGTTGCTCGAATGGGCCTCGTCCTCGTCAGATATGTTCACAACCGGTGCCTCATTAGTCATGTTATTTCTATTTAGTTTAAGAAAAAAAATTAATTAAAAAAAATTTTTCCTATCGTGACTTAATGCAGGTTCGTTCGTGTGAGTGCTTTCTATTATGAAGTTTAAGAAAAAAATTTATTTTAATTTTTTATTATAATTTTATTTAAACTAGAAGAAAAAAAAATTATTTTTTTAAATTAAAAAAAAAATAGATAAAGAAATAGATAGACTTGGTAATAAGACAAAATTTGTGTCGTGTCCGTGTGTGTCCACGTGACATTCCAATCAAGTTAGAGCAAACCTACAATCAAGAAAGGACTTTTATAGTTTAAAACAAGAGCAAGTTGCTGTCTAATTTTTAGGGCTAAATAATAATTAATAATGCTTTCATAAATTTTTAAAATTAAACATAAAAAAATGACTCAATTGAAACAAACATAAAATGCCAATGACGCATTTTAGTTTTATTTGAACAAAATCCTCTCTACCTGTACAGTGTATACATGTATTGATTGTAAATAATTTAAATTAGTTCGTAATTATTTAAAAAAAAAAAATGCATTTCCTTTAACTAATTTGGAATTTTTAAGCAAAAAAAAAATTAAAAACGAAAAAAAAATCTATTGAATTTAAAATTTTTCTTCTCATTTTTTCTCTTAAATACATAAAAAGGCTAAGTTTATTTGAATTAGCTAAGAAAAAAAAATTTTTATGATAAAGCTAAAATTTTTGATTTCTTTTAATCGATGATGCATTTTTAATTAATGAGTCACAAATATTGGCTTTTATTGAAACACTTTTTTCATAGCAATAAATGTTTACTTTAATCAATGATAAAACAAAATTTTTCAACTAAAAAAATGACCCATCCCTTTAGTTAGATAGCATGAATGGTTTCATATTCAATGACTGTGAGACAATCGTGACAAATTTTGTGTAATTAATCTTTTTATTTTTAGCAAGTTGACAATCAAAATCAGTCGTCTTTACACTCTTAGTACATGCATGACAATCACAAATTCTGACACTATCTTACATTTATCGATTTCCTCCTTAACCCTCACACAGCTAAGAATAGAAAAATAACATTGTTTACAAAGATGGATCAAAAATCAGCCTGTGTAATTTTTAAACAAATAAAACAAAACAAATTTCTATGGCCTTTATTTAATTTCAATTTTTTTAGCTAAGTGTATAAACGAATTATCATCTATTTTATATTAATTTGGAGGACAAAGTTAGTTTAATTAAAAATCGATTATTATCTAATAAATTTTAAAAACAAAATTTAATTTTTTTTATGTCTTACCAAATAAACATATGAAAAAAACTAGTGCGTCTAAACTTTTGTTCAATTTTGTATAAAAATAAGTGCAAACACAGGACAAACAAGCTTTAAAATTTGTTACTACAAAGCAGAACCATGAATTAAAAGCCGATGTAATAAAGGAGTACATAACACCAGCAAAAACAACTCAAATTAGTAAAAAAAAAATTCTTAATTTTTCTTTCTTTTTTAAAAGTATTGTGAATTTCAAAAACATAAAGAAAAAAAAAATTTTTCTTTTTTTGATAAATTAAAATTTACTAAAATAATTTAATAAATTATTACAGTCAATTATTGAACTTTTAAAATTTATAATTCGTAAATTTATAGATACTTCCCATTCTTTCACTCAATGTTTAATCTTTAAGTAATTTTTAGATTGTTTATTTCTCATGTAACGGATTTTATTCTTGGTCGATTGCATTAAATCAGTATGTTAGTTTAACTAGGTGTAAACAAAAACGGTTTTATTGTAAATCAACTTGACAAATCATTTTCTTAGTTCTCTAGCTAATTATAATAATTTACATTTTTTCACCCAATCAAATCTATTCTTAAATATCTAATTATAATAATTTATTATTATTATTTATGAATCATAATTGAAATTTAAATTAAAAAACATATGTTTTGTTCTAATAAAAAAATTTATTATTAAATCAAGACTACATTCCTATTTGGTTAAATTTAATATTTTTATTCAAAAAATAAAAGTCACGCTACAATTAGCCTTTGGTTGTGACTTAAATCAGAGTTTAAAATTGAAAAAAAAATAATACAAAACACTTTTTTTGCTTTAGTTTCATTTAAAATCAACAGAACGCTTACAATCAATCACATTAAGTCCAGTTAGTGTACTTGACATAGAAAAGAGAGACATCTTACTCGGTCCACAAATTTATAAGTTGTTTAAACTTATTTTACTTAGCCGTAAATTAAACACAACTAAATTAAATCAAACAAGGTCTTTTTAATCCTAAACAAAAAAAAAACTCAAAATAATTGTATGATCGTATGATTTTTGGTTACTAAGCAAAAGGAAAAAAAATTCAACAATAAAGTATATACAAGTCTAATTGATTCCAGTGCTTATTAGATGATTTTGCATAAATTCTAATTCAAATAAACATTAAGAAAAAGTATTTTTTTTTGTTGTACTAATTTTTATTTCTATCTATTTAAAATAAAATCTGCACTTTAAAAAAATCTTAAGTAATAGAAACAAATATTTACTTTTAGTTTATTGACATTTGATACTTTTTTTTCTATTTTATTTTCTGGTCTCATTTAACAAACTGAAAATTGAAATCTTAATTTGGTTTCAAAACAGTCTAAATTGGTAGAGATGAAATAGTCAAATAAAGTCAAATCAATGGTTTGACAAAAAAAAGAGTTCAGAATCCGATTCCTCTTCTACTTTAAATTAAAATAATGCGGTTTTCTTATTTAACCATCATTCGTCCAAGATCAGGTCAAAAATTACCAAGCAAATTTTTCAAAATTTTATTTTTGTTTGATTTAAAATAATAAAAAAATGTTCGTTTTTTTAAATAAGAAAAAAATTTAAAACAACATATATGAAGCTCAATTAAAAAATGATGTTGAATTACATACCAATTTAATTGAGTTGTTTAGAAAAACCGATGGTATTCTTGTCAAAAATCCAACATACAATCCGACACAGAACTCGCCTACTACAAAAAAAAAGAGGAAGATGTTTTATTTGTACAAATACCGACAATATAAGTTCCGAAACATGTACTGTGTCGAAGCAAGATATATTGAATACCCTCCTCCATTGTGTAATTGCTACCTTTTTTTTTTTAATCTGAAGGAGCCTTAGATCGATACAGATATACAAATAAATAAAAAATAAAATAAAATAATACTAAAATTTTTGAAAAAACATTACAAAATATTAAAATGAGTGATTCAGAATCTTCTTCAACTTCAATTCAATCAATCCAACCAAGTCTCAACTTCACATGAAGAAGGATCGAAAATACCTCCTGGCACTTCTAGAATTGTTATTATTCCATTGTCAAATGTGAATACTAATAAAAAACCAAGAGGAAGACC
>VANL01001471.1:0-13168 GCA_006352455.1 Brachionus sp. 'Tiscar' | reverse complement strand
AATAACAATTATTGTACAATTAGATTTAATTCTCAAATCAATAATTTTTAATCAATAAAACGTTTGAAACTCAAGTTGAATATAAAAAGCCTTAATTTCATTTTAATTATTAAGTTTAATTACTTATTTTCTAGAAGCGATTGACACTACAACAAAAGTCTTTAGTAGAGGCTTTTCTTCAGTAATAGTATTTATGGATTTTGCACTGATCAAGACATTTGAAACAATTATTAATTCTATTGCTGCTAATGTGAAGAGTTTTACAATTTAGCTTAGCATTGAATTGAGTAGGAGCTTTAAAAAAATTTAACCATTTTTTTTTTATTTTAGTAAAGATGTCAATATTAGAATATATTTTTTTTTTACCACAAAAAAACAATGAGGATTTAACTTAACACTCAAAAATCGGCCCTTTATGTTAGCTTTTCTTTTTAATTTTTATTCCATCAAAATAAGCATATTTTGAAGCAGAAATTAATTTATTTTAATATTTTTTGATTTTAGATTTCTGATTGAAATAAAAATTATTAAATTTATTTAGCTAAAAACAAAAAAAAAGATGGAACATCTTTATTTTTTTATGAAATAGCTGTGCTGCTAATGAAGCATTCTTTGTAATTTTTATTAAAACAATTTCAAGTATCACACTTATTAAAAAATGAAAAGCCAAAAGCTCTAATGCTATCAATCATTTGATCATCAGTTGAATATTTTAGAACTTTTGAGAAAAAACTATTTTTTTTATTTTTTTAAAAATTTTTTTACACTGCCTACAAGGCATTAATAACAACGATTTTTCCAAAATAAAAATTTTATCTAGTCTAAAATACAATTATTTGCCTATTTAAATGACAAAGATGACATATTTACTATTTAATAAAAAAAAAAGATATTTATTAAAATCTAATTATGGATTTATTTATTTATATTAAAATAATAATTTACTAGATCTTGAAAAAACACTCATAAAGAGATTTGATTTTGAAAATATTAAATTATTTCCTTTAGAAATGTAAGGTTGAATGGATTCTTAGCATTAAGTCATCGTGTTCGTGTTTTAACATATTTATTATTATTATTATTATTTATTTCAGTAAACACCGTGAGGGCGATGTAAAAAAATAAAAAAAAATGTTAAAAATAGAAAAAAGTAAATTAAAGTTTTGTCTTTCTAAATAATTTTAGAGAATAAATTTAAATTTTTTCATAATTGTGTTAGTCACATGATTTAATATAATTAAAAAAAAACCTACTAGAATAATTTTCAAATTAGTTTCTTTTAAAAAATTATATGCTTTTAGTTTAATTACCTTATCACCAAAATCATATGTCTAATTCTAAATTTTTTCATTCTAAAAATTTAAAAGTAAAATGATAACTATTGATGAAAATTTAGAAATTTTAAATATTTTAATCAGTCAAAAGATTACGAATCGGTGCTTGGTTTCATTTAAACTTGGTTAACCATTAAGACCGTTTCCAAAGACTATTTTACATTTATCTTTTTCGTGATACAATTAAAAATAGTTCTAAAAATCTTGAATGAACAAGAGATGACAAAAGATTATAGAGAATAATGGTATATATTTACATACTAGATAAATTTTGCTTTACTTTAATTTATAAATATTAAAACTATTTATTAAAAAAAGGGCAGATTTTTGAGACTCGCCATAAAAGATAAAAAAATATTTTTAATATTAGTCTAATTTTTTGACCTAGGAAAAAACTCAATTTGATAGTTTATGCCTCTATGGACCACTTAAAAAATTTTTTAAATATGATTTTTCTAAATGAATTTAAAAATTCAAAATCTCTTTGGTATTTTATATATTAATTTAAAAAAAAATATCACAATAATAAGTAATATTTTTCCGCACATGCTCTCTTCGAGTACCCATAGCTACGATCTTATCTGAGCCCAAGATAACTGCATCCAGTTGATCACACACAGTGCAAATATTATCCAGTCAAACCTGTATCTTTTATTTATGATGAAAGAGGCTAAATCATTTTTTCTGAAGATTTTTTCTCCCCCAGGAATTTAAACCTTCTACCCTCTACCTGTATGAATAATACAAATTCATGTCTTATCGACTTGTGGATATAATAAATTTTTATACTAAAATATCTCATCTAATAGAAAAATCATTGATTATTCTCAAAATAAGTTATTAAAAAAATGAATTAATATTAGAGATAAGAACCTAGAGTTTTTTCCGGTATCAGGTTTGGATTATGATTGAGTGTGTTACGCAGATCAGACCCTGGACCCACTCATTTTTACCTAGACCAAGGGTATTTTTTTATTTGACCAAGTGTATCAGATTACAAACGGATAACTTTTTATCCTGTAAAATTGATCAAACAGGTAAAAGGTCTGAATTGAAAACCTAGAAAATAACCCAAACCTGATACCCGAAAAAAAAATCAGTGCTAATTCCATCTGATTATGATTAATTAAATTTTTATCAAAAAAAAATTTTTTAAATGAACTTATAATTACTAAAAAATTTTCCTTTAAAACTTAATATTTAAAAGAGTTGATAAAATAGGGGTAAAATTTTACGCATTCAATTTTTTTTGTTACATCTTATATTCAAAATAATAGAATCGAAAAAATAATTATTTTTTTTTATAATTTAGCTGACACATAAACGAATAGAAAATAATAAGTACACATAAAGTAAAAATTTAAATATTTGATTTAAAAATTCTTATTAAATTCGTCACTATTTCCTTAGACTCCTTTTATCCAACAAAATATCGGAAACAAATAGAAAAAAATTATTTCCAATTTTTTTTCTGATTAAACATCAAAGTCACACATTGACTCGTGATAAGCTAGAAAAAAATTCAATTAGAATTATTTAATTAATTTAATTTTCCTTTTTAGTAAATTTCTTTTTATAAAAAAAACCATTCAATCTGTTTTGTTTAATTTTAGTTTTTTTTTTGTTTTAATTAACCAAATCTCTTTTTCGTGCAATTTTCAAATTTTTTTTTATTTATTCCAGGGCTTTATATTACATGAGGAAATCTCTAAATGGCATTGATTATGAAGTGAAACCAAATTAATCAAATATTATTTTTTTCATTTTGTTTAAATAGGCGGAAAAAGCTCAAAGAAACAAAAATAGTTCATAATAAGCAATTTTAAAATTATTTAAATTTAGAAATATTGAAATTTTACTCAATTAATTTTCTAATATGCTTTAATAATCTAAACAGATCATCGGGCTCTAAAATATCAATTCATTTAATGTGATAAAAAAAATTTAAAAAAAAAAATGGATGATAGATTTAAATGTAGTGAGAATTAAAAATAATGCTTGATTTTTTTATTTTTTTAAAGCCAAAATGCAACACAAACCACCAATTTTAATTAAAAAGTATTTGATATGACAGACTTGATCAAAATGAAAAAGATGATGCTTTTTTGATGGCTAAATAGACGCTAATAAGGTTCAAAACACGCATGATCAATTTTGGAAAATAGATTTCTGCTTCAAAGCTTAATTTTTTAAAAAATAAATCTCACAATTGTATGATATAATTAACTTTTGTAAAATAAACATCTCCTATATAAGAAAGTTTGTTTTTAAGAAAATAATCAAAGTTGAAAATTTATTAAAATTTTTACTTAGTGTTTTAAATAAAAATGCGCTTTTTTTCATCAGGATCTTCGAATGGCACGTCAAATCTAGGAAGTCTTGGTTCGAATCAGCAAATTTTGTTGAATCAGTCTCAAGGCCTTGGCGGTCAAGTTCGATCACTTGGTTTGTCCTCATCAGCGCCATATTCACAATTAGCAGCGCAAGGTTTGTCTAATGGCATGAATGCCCAGCAACTATTGGGCCAGCAGATGCCTCAGTTTCCAAGCAACCAACAGTTTATAACAAACGGCATTAGCGGACTTAATGGTTTTAACCCGAATCAACTTGGCCAACTGGGCGGCCAAGCATCGATTTCTAATCAAATTCAAAATCAGCTATTGAGTCAGCTACAAAATCAGGCTGCAGGTGGTCAGATTGGACTGGGTCTACAAGGACTATCTGGACTAAATCAAAATCAACTTGGTCAACAACAAATCAGTCTGAATCAGCTCAATCAAGGTATTAACCAGAACCAATTGTCACAACTACAAGGTCTCAATGGCATTTCGTTGAATCAATTAGCTGGTCTCAATGGTCAACTGGCTGGAGTCAATTTGGCACAACTAACTGGTTTAAATTCAAATCAGTTGGGACAATTGGGGCAGCATAGTATACCTCAAAATTCTAATCAAAGAGTCTTTTTTTAAAATTTTCTTTTTGCTTTATGAGTGTGTAATTTTGTTTTTAAAACAAAATAAAAAAATAATTTTAAAAATTTTTCGCTTGATTTAATTTATCAATATTTATTGATAAATTTTTTTTTTTTGTTGAAAATGCTTCAGGTCAAAATAAAACAATGCTTTCAATAAGAAAATATAATTGTGTATAAATTGCTTTATTTGATCAATAGAGCAATCAATGAATTGAACAATTTTTATTTATTTTAAAAAAATATTAAATCAAAGTTTATTTAAATTGAGATATCTAAATATGTTTTTTCTTAAAGACAAAAAAGTCATCGAACAGTTAATTTGAATATTTTTTTCTGGTTAAGAAGAATCTAGAAAAAATAATTTTTTTTTTTAATAATTTTTTAATAACTTTATATTAAAAAACTTAATTCATATTTCAAATGTAACATTGGTTTGACTGGAAGAAAAATCTCCGCCATGTAGAAAAATATTTTGAATTTTTATATTTTAAATTGTTAACGTTAAAATAAGAAAATGCATCTGTGCAATTTTTAAAACTTTTTTCCCTTCTTTGTTTGTTTCTAAACTTAGTTTTGTTGAATATTTGTTATCAGGAAGAGATATGGCGAAGACAATAAATTTGTTTTTTAAAGTATTTTTTTTTTATAGAATGTGAATTAGTTATGAAAATGTTTTAAAATTTTAAATTAATTTTAAAAAAAAATTTACTGAGATTTTTAACAATTAAAGGTAGCTTTTACTCTTTGATGGTGAATGAAAATCACTTTGTCAAAATTACAAATAAATAATTGAGACAAAAAACTTCTTAAAAACTTTTTAAATTCATTAAAATAAATTTATTTGATCTAAATACAATAAAAGTAAAATTTTTTGCTTTTTTAGTTCTCTAAAATTAAGACATATCAGCGAATTTTGATGAGGAAAGGCTCAAAAAAGACTAAAAGATGCTCTTTAAGAATTTATGGCTTTTAGACATGATTGAGTAGAGAGGTCATGTCCAAAAAAACATGTAAGATCAAAATTATTAGTTTATTTTTGAAGGTAATTGTTAAGAAGTCAGACTAATTATCCCTTGGTTAAAGTCTTGTTTGGTTCAAAAATTTTGCTTATTTGAAGCATAGCACCAGAAATATAAATTCAGCTAGAAAGTTTATTTTTTGGTCTGGTTTAAGAATGTACGCTTTTGGCGATTTTCTTCTTAAATTTTATAATTTTGAGAGTCAAGTTTTCTTGAAAAATAGAGGTAAAAAAATAAGTTTTAGAGGCCAGAGACACTGAATTGAAAGACTTGAAGTTACGAAATTTACATATATTTAACATATTTTTAGAACAGAACATTTTGGAATCAATGATTGTTCGATTATCAAGATTTACTGATTTAGATTTTTAAAGCTTTTCTTAATTGACAATATTTTTAAACTTAAATTTCATCCAAATTTTTAGTCGAGTGTATTATGATTTAGAGCTAAAGACAATCAGCTTTTACTTATAAAATATTCTGTTCAAGTGATAATTTAAACTAAAATCAATTTTAAGTAGAAAATTCATTGTATTAAAAGTGAATTTAAAAATTTTTTTTTTCATTGTTTTTGTCCTCTTTCTGTCATAATTCTGAAAAAAAAAATTATTTAGCATCTGTATTGTTTTATCTCCTTGCTTTTTTATTTTATTTTTGTTTAATTAAATTTAAATTTAATAATTGTTTTTTAAATTCTATATAATTTAAGTGCTGAATACCGTCAGTGGCCACCAAAAAAATAGTTTTGATAAAACTTAGACAAAAATTTTTTCCAATGTGACAATTTTTCCTTGAAACACCATGAGATCACCACTGACTGCATCCAACATTTGGAGAAAAATTTGTTTTAAATCATTAATTTTTTTTTCAAAAATTTTTTTAAATTGTTAAAAAAATAATTCTTAAGCTAAAAATGAAGTATATGATTATTTCAGGCTAATATTGTTTAAAAATAATATTTAGAAAAAATAAATAAAAGAAAGTAAACTATCTTAGGTTAATTTTTAATTAGTTTTTAAAGTAAAAATCAAAACTTTTAATAGAATATTCTAGCTTGAATATTGTTTTGTAAATATAAACATTTACTGAAAAAAATAAGTGCCTGAGGTAATATTAAAATTCTGTAAACTTTTTTGATGATATTTAAATTAAATCAAATATTTAAAAAAACTAAATTAAAAAAATAGAGACATAGATCGAGTTTATAACTTTTTATAGCGAGGTATCTATTTTGATACCTATTTAAATTGTAAAATTAATCACTCAAAAACTAAGCTTAATCTTGTATTTTTTTAAATTTTAATAATACAAAAATATTAGGACATTTATTCTAAATAAATTTTATTATTTAAATCCAATTAAAAAAATTTTCTAAATATTTATTTTTTTAAATTAAAGATTTTATTATGATATTAAGATCGTCTTCAAATACAATTTTCAAAGACAAATTTTATTTAGAAAAAATTCAATTTTATCTTTAATATTTCAGTAAGACATTAATTAATGCATTAATGGTTTCTATCAGTTTATGCTTAAAACAAGTTTGAATCAAAAAATAAAAGAAAAATTTGATTAGAAAAATTTATCACAAATGACACATTGAGCATGTGATGTTCAAAATTTTTAAAATCTCTTAGAAAAATTTATATTTAAACTAAATTTTTTTAAGAATTTAATTATTATTTTCTATTTTTCCATTAGATTACAAAATAAAATTCTTTTTTTTTAATTAATATTTATATTTTAATCTTTAAATTTTATTTACTAAATAATCAAAAAAAAAATACAAGAAAAAAATTTAATTTTTAACTTAAAGTATAAAAGCAAACATTTATTGGTAATTTATTTATTTGAAAAAATGTTAAACTAGTAAAATAATTATTATATAAATATTTAGTGTTTTTTTGTTAATAACATTCACTATGAAGAGTTTTAGCGGACAAGTTTAGTTTTTGTAAATTTATTTAATATTAATTACTTAAAGACGATGCCAAGTAAAAAGAAAAAAAATTATCAATTAACAAATTTTTTTTTATTCTAAAATATTTTATAGTGTAAATTAGAGAAAAATTGAGATTAGTATAGAAAAAAAAAATTATTAGATTTTAATATAATTATTTAATTTTAATTTTTAGAACCTGAATAATATGTTACCTACTGATTGATAAATTTCAGCGCTTCAACTTAACCTGAAAATTCTTCAAGTACTTAAATGATGATTAAATTTTTATTGTCTATCCATAACAAAGATTGAGTTATAAAAATTTTTATTTTAAATATTTACTGTTAGTTTTAGTTTTTAAAAATTTAAATTTCTCTTGCGCCTAAAGCGCTGAGCAACTTGTGGGTTATATTTTAGAAAACGATTAAAAATATTAACCTTCAATAAAAAAAATAATTCTTTTTCGACCAAATTTATATTTAAACATAAAAAAGAATATTTTTATTTTAAATAAATATTATCATTAATTAAATTTAAACACAACTTGAAAGACTGGAAAAACTAAGTAGTAACGAATGATTAATTTCCTCGTGATGCCTGATACACGAACAAAAAATTGTGATGAATAATTTTTTTTTTATCAATAGTATGCTTTTTAAAAATGGCATATATAATTATTAAGTTAAGTTAAACATGTTATTTAAGTAGCACAGGCCCGGTTAGCTCAGTCGGTAGAGCGTGAGACTTTTAATCTCAAGGCCAAGGGTTCGAGCCCCTTATCGGGCGAATTTTTTCTATCAAAAATTTCGCCTTGGGTCCTGAATGAAATCAATTTAATTATATGTATTCAAATTTAAAATTTGAAAAATCAATTAAACTAAACTAAAAAAAAAATTCAATGATTTGACTAGTGTATTTTTGATTTAGCTAGAAAATAAGTTTATTAAAAGATAATAAGATAATTAGGATTTGGTTCCGTCTGGTTTGAGGCGTCATACCTGTGGCTAAAAGTTTTTAAAAATAGACCCAACCGAATTGTTCTCATTGCCCCAAGACTCAAGATATTTTTCCAAGAAATTAAATTTTGATCGAATTCAAATCAAAACCTAGTTTTTTGATAACTTAATTAATTTTGCCAAAAAAAAAGGGTATAAATTAAGTATGCAGAGAAATCTGAGTGGGTTTAATCGTTTAGCTCATTTTTGCTTCAAAACATATCTTATCTGTGAAATGACAAAATTTGACTAACAATCAAACACCAAACGCAAGGTAATGCATTTTGGTATCTATTTGATTAAGTCAAAATTCATAAAATATTTAGATTAAGCTAATAACAATATGAAAATTAAACGATAATTTTAAATATAAATATTTATTTGGTAATAAAAATTTATAAAAAAAAAAAAAAGAAAAAATTTAATTATTCATTTGATTAGAGCACGAAAAAACAGATAGATATTTACTTTGAGCTTGAATATTTGAAATAAGATCCTACACAAATCCTATAAAAGTCATCAAAAAATTAAAATTTGATTTGGCTTGGATCAAACGAGCCCAGAGGATCTAATGTGTCCAATGCTGAAAAATATTTTTCAAATTAATTTATACTCAAATAAATTGTTTAATCTTCTTTATCTCTTAAGTCACTCGAGGCATTTTTGGGCTTAATTCACGTTATCCATCGGCCATTTTCTTAAAAGAAAAAAAGTCAAAGATTTTCTATTTTATTTTTTTCTAATTCAAATAGATAAAATGATTAATTGTTTTAAAAATCGCACAAAATCGGCAAAAAAAACAATCAAAGAGGATGAATCGGTCAATTTGCCTTTAATTGTAAGTGAAATATCTGTGCATAGTGAGAACGAAAACAACTTCAAAGGGGAAATAAAAGCTTTAATTAAAGTAAGTCTAAATTTTTTAAAATTTTTTTAATTAGATTTTTTTTTAAAGTACAAATAAATAAAATTAATCAATATTTATGAAAAAAATAACTATAGCTTTTATAATCAGGGCACAAATTTTAGGGATTATTCAAATATAATTTTCTTATTTTGACATTTTTAATTTTTATTATCATTCAAAACTAAATAATACAACCAAGTCAGCATTATAATCACTTAATTGTTTGATAACTCAAAAAATTTTATCTACTGAGACCATAAAAAATTTGGCTAATTTTTCGTGATAATTCAAAATTTTCTTCTCATTTTTATCAAGTCAAACAGAGAAAAAAAAAGAAAGAAAAAAATTTAAAAAAAGGAGGTCTGGTGGTTTGAATTTTAGTACAGGCCAAATTAAACAAAGTCCATTTTAATTTTAGTGACTTTGACATCAAGTCAAAATCCATGCATTCTTCTTTTAAATTAAATTCAAAACACTGTTTTTATTATAAAAATTTTTTTTAGAAATTTTTAGTTAAAAAAGTATTTTTTGATATTTAAAATTAGAAGAATGTAACTTAATTTCAGATGCAAATTTAAACTTGAAGCTTTAAATATTTACTCAAAGAAATTTAAATAAACTTGTCATTTTTTAATTTGATATTTGTCAGTCGGGCAAGAAAAGAAAAAAATTCTCTTCCATCCAGACGTCCAGTTTAGCCTTAAAAATGTTCAAATTCCGTGCATTAACTATGTCAGTTGGCAATTTTTTCCAGATTGTTGTGACCCGGTTTGTTAGGAAATTAAATCTTGATTGAAAATACTTAATTTTCTCTCTTCATGAAAATAGTTCTTTTATGAGACCAGAGATTATATTTTATACTTTGAGCCTAAAAACATGCGTCGTTCACGAGATTTACCTTGTCTAAACTATTAACAATTTTGAACATTTGGATAAGATCGTCTCTGTGTCTTCTCGTTCGAAGATTGGTCAAATCCATTCTTTTTAACCTGTCAGTATAACTTAATGTTCTCAACTCAGAAACCAGTCTAGTAGCTCTTCTTTGCCCTTTTTTCAACTCATTTATATCTTTTACACAGTATGGTTGCCATGAGCTGATGGGATATTCTAAATGTGGTCTAACAAGAGATTTGTATAAAATGTAGTTTTGTTTTTTTTAAAGAATTTAAACGATTTTCTGATCAAAATCAATATCTTATTCGCTTTAGCTGCACTATGTCTAACTTGAATGCCTCATTTTATCAAGCTTTATAAGTTTTTTAAGATCTTTTTCACAAAATATTTTAGCTAAAAGTTGTATTTCATCAGATTGTTTTTCAATATCATAATCGAATTTAGAGTTAGATCTAGTCAGATGTAAAACCTTGTATTTGTCTGCGATAAATTTTTTAAAACTTTAACTTAAATTTTCAATTAAAATTTTTTTAGTGAATCCAATAAGTTTTAGGTATTGGGAATTTTGAAACAAAAAAAACAACTTTTTCCGAAAAATGTATCAGCTGATATCTTTCTATCACCTAAAATTTCTCTCTGCAACTAATTTTCTAATACTTATATTAGACTGTAAAATTAGGGAATTTTTGCACAGAAGAAATTCTTGCAATAGAAGTTTATACATTCAGAAAAAATAAAATTTCAAAATTCAAGTTTTAAGCTTTCTATTATTTTAAAATATAATTTGGTACAAAATTATTTTTTTTTTATTTAAAAATTTAAGAAAATTAAATTTAATAGAACGAGACAAAAACCAGTTTTAAGATTTTAAGCAATCATGTCTAATCAAAAGTCAATTGAATAAAATTAAGAAATAAGAATCTGATAATTTTTGGACAATTTCCAAAATAAATGTGAAACTCTATTTTAAAATTTAAATGGAAGAAACTTTAATAATTTCTTTTGAAAAAGCATGCTTTCCTTTTTTTAAAATGCCAAACGTTAATTTTAGAAAATTTTGATTCAAAGAAAAACAAAGAGCGATTAAATAATCTTAAATTAGATGTTCGAATAAATTTAAATTAAATTATCATTAAAAATTAATTTTATCTTTAAAATTTGCTAATTTTATTTATAAAAAAAAACAGTTGTACTTGAAAAATTTATAAATTTTAATAAAAAAAAATATTAAACTTAAATGAATAATTAAAATAAATTTATTTTTCTTTAAAGGACATTGAAGATGAAAATGTAGGTGATTCGGATATTATTGAAAAAATAGAGTATCTGATAGAACAAAATGGTTTTCAACTAAAAAAAAATCTCGCAGAAGCACAAACCGGATATGACAATTTTAGTTTGCTTCACTATGCATCAAAATCTTGTCGTTCTAATTTGACCAACTATTTTATTGAAAGCCTTTGTTTAGGTAATATTCGAAAAATATAAAAACTAATTTTTAATTATTTTAATAAGATGTAAATGTTTGCTCCAAAAGCAAAATGACCCCCCTCCATCTAATGGTAAAATTAAACATTTATCCTAAAAGCCCGGATTCAGCCTTGTTTTCTTGCGTGAATTCTGGTTCAAGCAAAAAGTCAAAAGTAATTTAAGCAAAAAAAATAACTTTTATTTTTATAATTTTTTTTAAGTTTATTAGTACAATTGAAAAATTAATTGAGCATGATTGTGATTATAATTTACAGGATGATTCGGGTTTTACACCACTTCACTATGCCGTTTTTAAAAACAATTACGAAGCAGCTAAAATTCTCCTTAGTCTTGAAAATATAAGATTAGACGTAATTATATTTCTTCTTATTTTAAAAACGTTAAAAAAAATTTCAAGGATCAAAAAATTTTATCGTTATAAATAATAATTTTTGGAAAAATTTAAAAAATAGACTTAGATTAATGTTAATCTTACTTTTAATTTCTGTTTTGATCAATTAATAGTCTTTTATTCATACTTTTTATTTAAAATAATTTATCTGCAGAATTTTGCTCTTTTAAAATTTAAGGAAATTTAAACCATGTCTTTAAAATGTTTAAAAATTTTCAATCATAGCCTTAATTATATCAAAATTTACTAAAAAAAAAATACATTTAAAAATAAACAAAGATAAACAAAATCAATAATCAATTAAAAAATTATTGAATTTTTATTTTTTGTCTCTTATTAACATCACAAATTTTTTTTTAGTTTTTTTCCCATAAGTGGATTTATTTACCCACATCTTGTGGGGAAATAAATTCACTCATAAAAATTGAAGCTCATCAAGAAGGTTAATTACCGCTAATTAATAATAAGCATATATAACATAAGATATGGCTGTCCATTATTATACTTTCTCAATGGAACAACAATTGTGTATTGGTAAAGTTTTCGAATCTTTTGACGATTTTGACGAACAAAGTCACGGATGATATCGAGTTAAAAGAATTCTTTGCTCATATACTTCTTGATGAATTCAAACCGAGCATCGGTGCTTTCATATCAAAAAGTCGTGTAATTGTCGATTGATAATTGTTCTCCCATCGAAAATACATCCAAGTGTAGTTGGCTCTTCTTTTGTTAGTTTTTCCAATGAGATTTCCTCTCTTATTTCATGTTATTTTACTAATGATGCTCTCTTAATGTTGCAAAATAACTTAAAAGCATTGAGATCAGAGGGACAATTTTTTCCTTGCAAATTATGTTCTTTGAATTGTGAATCAAGTCTATTGTTTGTGGCTCTTGTAATTATTCTTTTCATTTAAAATGTGTTAAAAAAGCTTATGCTCCTAAGCTAAAAAAAATGGTATTGTGCTAATTGTAATGATAATTAATTAATCTTTACGTGTTAATCTCTTTTTTTTAATTTTTTTTTACTTTATTTATTTATTTATTTGTATATCTGTATCGAGCTAAGGCTCCTTCAGATTAAAAAAAATAAAATCAAAATAAAATAAGTTAAAATAGAAAAAAATTAAAATTAGATATATTTAAATTGAGAATAACAGGATACATATTTTTAAATGTCTGATTTTTCAGGGTAAAAAGAAGAAATAGTAAGGTAGCAAT
>VANL01001470.1:0-13168 GCA_006352455.1 Brachionus sp. 'Tiscar' | reverse complement strand
GTCGGCGTCTATGACTGTAGCTGGTAGGGCGTTCCACTCGTTGACTATCCTGTTGGTGAATGTGTTTGCTCTTTGAAATATATCTCATTTTTATACTCAGTGACAGTTAATTAAGAACAACTTGTTTTTATGTCAGGACAAAGAAATTTTAGAAAAATTTTGATGAATCTGACAAAGATATTGGTATTCAAATAGCATCAATTCAACTTATTTTTTGAATATTTTTAAATTCAAATTTTCTTATAAATTCCTTATTATTTTCTTATTATTTTTTCAACTTTTTATTTTTTTCAATTAATAAATCGAGTTTTTAAGATTCAATTTTTAAAATTAAAATGAAATGATATTCAAGTATATTTATCAAATTTATTAATATTCAAAAATTATGTTTGAAGCTGATTTTCATTAGAAAAGCAACTTATTCAAATATCGGCTCGAATATGCATATTCGATTTCATCACTAATTTTATTCAATCTAACTTTTTTTTAATTTTTTCATATTTCATTATTTAAGATAAAATAATGTTAAATAAAAAAAAAAAAAAATTTTTTTTTCAACTTTTAATTTGAATTTTTAATGAATAAATTTTGTGACTAAATGAATAACAAAATTTTCACAATGGAAAATTTTTCAATTTTATTTATGACCAAAAATGGCAATGGGATTTTTTTTTAATTGTAAACAAATTCCAAATTAGCTGAAAAAAAAAGCTAAAAATTGAACTAAAAAATGATACCAAATATGGTAAATTGAAGATAAATTAAAATAAAATATGAATTAATCACATGATAAATTATAAGAAAAATAAAAGTCAAGATAAATTTTAATTAGACATATAGATTATCTTTATAATAATTTAAGAAAATTTTTCAACTGTTCTTTAAAAGCTCTTATATATTTTCACAAGCCACACACACACATATACGTACACACGTACACACTCATACACAACAACATTTAAAGACATTCATCTCTTTTGTTTCGGAGGGATAAACTTCTATCATTTAAGACATCAATTTGAACACAATTAGAATTTAGTTTAACAAAAATGAGCTATTCACTGGTAAACATATTTGCGTCGTTGCCGCGGACCACTCGCGGCGCCTTCACAAACATAAGCGCCGATCCAAAAGGCAAGCACTTTTTGTACGTAAACGGCAACAGCGTGTTCATACGAAACATAGAGGAGCCGTTTGTGTGCGACGTGTACACCGAGCACTCGCAGCCGGTTAACGTGGCCAGATATTCGCCGTCGGGCTTCTACATAGCGTCGGCGGACCAGTCGGGCAAGGTGCGCATTTGGGACACAGTTAACAAAGAGCACATACTGAAAAACGAATTTCAACCATTGAGCGGGCCCATAAAAGACCTGCAATGGTCGGCGGACAACCAGCGCATATTGGTGGGCGGCGAGGGACGCGAAAAATTCGGTCACGTGTTCAACGCCGAAACGGGCACCAGCACCGGCGAGATAATGGGCACGTCCAAGCCCATAAACTCGGTTGACTTTAAATCGACGCGGCCTTTTCGCTGTGTGGTCGCCAGCGAAGACAACTCGGTGTGCTACTTCGAAGGACCGCCCTTCAAGTGGAAAAAAACCCTCAATGAACACCAGCGATTTGTGAACGTGGTGCGCTATTCGCCCAACGGAGAGCAGTTTGCGTCCGGCGGCGCCGACGGCAAGCTGTTTTTGTACGAGGGCAAAACTGGCGAACTTGCCGCCGAACTAAAAGACCCGCAGCAGGCCCATTCGGCGCATACAGGTGGCATATACGCACTTTGCTGGGACCCCGACAGCAAATTTGTCTTAACTGTATCGGGCGACAAAACGGCCAAATTGTGGAATGTTGAACAAAAATCTCTTGTTAGAGATTTTAAATTTGGCGATGGCATTGAGGACCAGCAAGTCGGCTGCCTATGGCAAAATAGCAATGTGTTGACAATTTCTTTGTCCGGACAAATAAATTATTTAAATACGAAAGCAGTCGGTGACGAAAAGTTTATTATTCGAAAGCTTAGAGGCCATGCGAAGAGCATCACTGCCATGGATGTTGCGTACGCGGGCTCCGAGTCGCCGCTCATACTCAGCGGTTCGCATGACGGCGTGCTGGTCTACTGGAACTCGACAAACGGCCACATGGACTACGTGCAACACGGCTCGGTTGGCGCTCACAAAAATCAAGTCCAATCGATCCGGTTCGACTCGGCTCGCAATCAAGTGATTACGGGCGGATTCGACGACGTAGTCAAGTTTGTTGACATGGCCGAGATGAAGTACTCGACCGAGATTAGAATGAACTCGCAGCCGCAAGGCGTCGACTGCAGCGAAAGCTTTGTTGTGGTCGCATGCATCAGTCAATTGGTTTTGATTAGAAACGGACGGCAAGTGGCCGTGCACGGCCTCGACTACGAGTCAACAAGTGTGTCTGCGATGAGAAATGGCAGTTGTGTGGCTGTGGGCGGAAAGGACAACAAAGTGCATTTGTATGAGGTGGAAAACGACGGCTTTGTTACTCTGGCCGAGCTTAACGAACGAGATTTTGTCACAGCGGTTCGCTACTCGCACAACGACGAGTACTTGGCTGTTGCGGACAATGCCAAAAATGTCAAGTGTTACAGAATAGATGGCAAGAGCTACACTGACGTGACCAAAGGCTTGTGGCAGCATCATGCTGGCCGAATAACGAGCTTGGCCTGGTCGCCGGACTCGACCCATTTGGCCACCTCCAGTGTCGACACTCATTCTTATGTGTACACGCCGGCTAAAATAAGCCAGTATGTTCACATTAAAAATGCGCATCCGCTCAATCCGTTGACCGCAGCTGCATGGCTAGACAATTCTAATCTAGTTACATCAAGTCAAGACTGCTGCATTCGAAAGTGGAACATCAATTTTTAGTCCTCAATGAGTTTAATAAAATAAATGCATTTTTTTTTTTTTTTGTTTTCTAAATTTAATTTTTTTAATTCTATATTTTATTCTAGCATGAGATTCAAAATCGTAGATAATTTATTTAATTTTTTCTCTTTTATTTTTCAAATAAAAATTTAAGTTAAAAATTTAATTCAGTTAAAATTTTTAAAGCCGATTTCACGCCGGTTCCAAGCCGGCTCAGCCGTTATAATTTCAATTCAATTACATTTAAATTAATTCAAATTTTAGTAGTAGGAGTAATAGTAGTAGTAATATAAGGCAACGCTACAAGAGCGTGAAATCTGTTAGGCAGACTATATGCCATAAATTCAAGTCAGTCTCAGCTATAAATGTTAATCATATTACAATATATTGAATTAATATAAAATTAACAAATTTAAGTTAAATGTTCATTATTAGAAACAAACCATTAATTAAAAATAAAGAAAGATTTTACACTTTATTTATGCAAGAATTCAAACACATTAAATTTTTTACTCTGTTTGAACTTAAAGAAGTTCTATCTTTTGTTATTGTTAGCCCAGCTGCTGAAAAAGTCTGTTCAGAAGGAACACTAGAAGGAGTTACACCTAAGTAATCTTAAGCAATTTTCTTTAAATAATGAAAGCTCGATTTGACCACCATAAAATTGCATCAAAGCCAGGTATATTATCAACTCTTGGTGCATTTAAATATTGAACGAGTTCAGTAGACGATCTTGTGTATTCGCCATTTCATCTTCATTTGATTCTGAAGATGATTCCATAAAAATAGATTCAGCTTCTGACATTTTATATTTAAACAATTTTTAATTTTTTGTAATTTTTGATTATATTTTTAAAATGATATTCAAGAATTGAATCATAGAATTAAATAAGGAGAGGAATTTTGAGAGAAAGTCTAGACGTTTTTGGCGTGTTTTGTAATTTTTAGATAGAACATTATTTTCATATGTAAGATTCATAGAAATCCTTCTATATTATCAAATATAATTTTTTTTTAATAAATTTACTCTTTCAAAAAATAATCTAAACCGGCTTCAAGCCGGTTGTTAGCCGGTTTAGAACCTGGCCGGCTCCATTTTCAAGCCGGTTTTTTAAAACCAATTCCATTTGTTAAAGCCGGTTTTATTTTAGAGCCGGTTACAAAGCCGGTTTTAAAAAATGGAACCGGTCTCCCAGTCCTATAAACAATTTATTTATTTTTTTCCATTTAATGAAAAAAAATTAATTACATTTAAAATTGATAATTAAAGAAAAAAAAATAACGGGAAATAAGGAAAATTGTGGAGATCAGGAAAATATTTTACTAGAAGAAACTAATAGAAAAAGAGTTAGACAATACAGTATGTCACAAAAAGTTAGAATCAAACTGTACAATTTAAAAAAATTATTTTTTACTATTAAAATTATCGTTAAATTAAATTTTTTTATGCTTGAATTATGCTTGTATTTATAACACTTAAGCTTAAAAAAAGTCTCTTAATTAACTTCAATAATAAGTAACTATCTTTTGTGGAAAAAAAGTTTGGCACAAAAAGTTAGAATCAATCTTTTTAATCAAATATTGATTGATTTTTTTACCGAATATGCTAAAAGACTTGATTATCTTTAATTTGAGACCATGCTTGAAAAAATTGCGACAATTAGCTTATTACTTGATCTCATCAAAGAAAGACTAGGTTCACAAAAATGCGTAAATACAACCAAGCGGAATTTCCAAGCGACTTTTAAGGTGAACAGATTATCTGAAAAAACACTACAACCAGCTATAGACAAATCGCAGCAGACTTTAATTCGAAATTCAAAGAACATAAGAAAAGTAGAGAAACGGTCCGAAGAGTTGTTGCAAATAAAGGTATTGAGTCTTATTCCGCGGTAAAAAATCCGCTTCTAACTGTCAGCGATAGAACAAAACGGTACAACTGGTGTAAAGAAAGACGTAACTAAAAGAGTAGAATACAAAATTTCACAATTTTTTTTGCAAAAAAACACAAAAGAACAGTGATAAGTATTGCATATCAAATAAAAGCTCAGCTCTTTAGCTTTAATTTAAGCATATTAACTTATACTTTGAATATTTTAATTTAAAATAAAAATTTGACCTAAAGAGTACCATATTTTTTTCATAAAATAAAATATATAAAATGGCGAAGAAAATAATTAATTTTAAAGATTTTTATTTTTTATATAAAAGTGTTTAAAATTTGGTGTAAATATCTTGTTCCATTCAAAAGTTATACGACTAAAATAAAAAATAAACCAAATTTTTTTTTTTTTAAATAAGGTTAAAATTTAAGAAATTTTTGAGTTAATCTTGAACCGAATGTAATTAAAAAAAATATATCTATATATCGTTTTAGATGCTTGTTTTATTATCTATCAAATGATATATAGTACTTGTTAAAATAATATCAATAACTAGGAGGAAATTGAGATTATTTAAGTGGGGTCAAGGTTATGCTGTTTATTTACGGTACAAACAAAGCAGATATATGATACATAGTGTTTTTTAATCATGAAAGTCCAATGTTTGTATGCAAAAAATTTCAAAAAGTTTTTGATAGATTTTATCGAAAACAAATCCGCGCCAACCTTTTTTTAACACCCTTATTGATATCAACTTTTATTCTTTAAGTAATATGTAATTAAAAAACCAAAATTCTGAATTAAGAACTAAATAAAAAAAATTTATTTTTTTTTTGTATGAATTGAGCACTATTTTAATTTATTACATAAATTTAAAAATTTTTTGTTTATATGCTTTTTAATTAATTTATTTTTTATTTATTTTTATTTAGCAAAATGTATAGATGAAACTTAGTCTAAAATAAGTTTGTTGACTCAACTCTACTCTAGACTTTCCATAATCATGTTAATTTAAATCCAGTACCTGTAATATTTGCGTTTTTTCCTAAAAAATTCAAAATATCTATGATAAAATGCTAAATGAAATTAAAAATCACATTATTATTCATCCAAAGTCAATAAGTTCTGACTTTGAACAAGCATTTTCCAAGAACTACTTTGCTTTTTTCATTTTCATAAGTAAATGAAATCAAAAATTCAAGATCAGACTAAGTTAAAAAAAAATTTAACAAATGTTAGCATTTTTACCTCCTGATAATTTTAAGGAAACATTTTAAGAACTTATGTAAATACCATTTCAAGATGGTAGAGTCTAATAATTTTATGGTTATTTTGAGAAAACATATGTTGGAGAGAATGAAAGCTAAAGAGAGGAATATGTAATAAATGGGAGTTTTACATGAATCTTTGTATTCCATTAATTTTTGGAATGTTTGGAATGAATAGCCGCTCATTGGATTGTTTACCATGTACTAATAATTTTACTGAAATCTGGCATAATGTTTAATCACAATTAATATGCAGCATCCTTCAAATTATATTCTTATTCATAATTTAATAAATGGGCATTGTAAATTTTGAAACAAAAACCAAAAACAAACGCTAACAAATTTTGCTAACAAGATACTTTTTGAAGTATTTTTTTGGGACATTGTCCTTTAATGTTTAATAATTACTTTTTCTTTCAATTATCTATTAAATTACTTTTTTTAACGGCACAATTTTTTTCTGAGTGTTTTTTTCAATAGCTTAAACTTCAAGAGAATTCTCTTGAAGTTGAAGGCAAATTTGTTTGAATTGAGTTTAGAAATAGGTTAACCTCAGTATTCAAGAGTGAATTATTTACAGTTGGGATCTAAAAATATTGATTTTTTAAGTTTAGGTGCAAATTATAACAGAAATTTTACTTCTTTAAGAAGTGGAGTTAAATTTTGAACTGTTTTTTTTAGGCTATTAATAGCTTCTATTGAATTTTTTTGATTTTTGATCATTAGATCAGGTTTTTCGCGTATGTCTTTTGATTCCATTTAATTAAATAATGGTTAAATCATCAATTTTTGTTTTTTGTTTTCTGTCCAGGTTCTCAATGCTTTCTGCTCTTTTCCAGGCTGATTATAACAGAAATTTTACTTCTTTAAGAAGTGGAATTAAATTTTGAAGTGTTTTGTAGAGGCTGTTAAAAACCAAAAACAAACGCTGATACAAAGCTTGTATCACCTAAATTTATTCTAACCAAAATTCTTTGCACAAAATTCAAATTGAAAAAAAAATATGATAGGAATAAAGGAAATTCTTGAAACTTTGTGAACTTGAAGATTATTATGTGTTGTGCATAAAATCATAGTATGTTAAATTTTTGAATTGTTTCTATGACTAAGGCAGCCTTTGATACATATGCTCCTATTTAAATAGTTTGTTCTCTTTTAAAAAATAATAAAATCATTTTTTAAATCATACAAGCTTATTCAAAATCATTTTCTCTATCAAATAATATCCTTGAAGAGTTCAAAATTTAACTCATGGAACAGAAAACCTAATGCAATAAAATAATCATTATGTTTTAATAAATTTAGATGGGTCATTTTCCCAGGACAAAGAGATAGAAGTTGTAGATGCAAAGCGGCTTTTAATATTTCAAATTTATCCAAGAAATGACTCTATGCTGCACAAGAAGTGAACAAGGAAAAAAATTATAAAAAATAATCATTTAAAAAAGTAAAACATTGATGTGTTTAAATTAATTTTTAAATTTTCTTTCAAAATCTGTAACAAAAAAAATGTTGCAAATTTTAACATTGATCTCTTAATCGCAAAGCTATTTATCAATTTTGCACCATTAGCTGTTTTTGGAATTGATTCAATCAATTAATGGCTGTTTTTTTATTTAAATTTTTATTTCCCAATAATTTATAAATTTGCTGGTAAATTATGTAAAAAAGATATCACTTTAACATAGGTTCTATGGTGAAAAGCATACCAACCTGAAGGCCAATTTCGAAGAATTCTGTTTTATTCAATTTACTTTTTTTTTTTTAATATATTTAAATTAGTTCACTTTTATTTAACAAATACTGAAAATAAACAAGTGCACTTTAATTCTGGTGAAATAGTTTATATAATTTTTTTAAGTATTGTTTTTAAATTTTAAAAATATAAGAACATATAGGAAAATACCTTTGATAAATATTAAATAAACGAAATATATTGAATATTTATTAACTTGACTTTGTTTTCATGACTTTAATTTTGAATAAAAATTAAAATAAATTCTTTTAATTTTACATTTTTTTTTCCAAAATATTTAAAAAATAATGTCAAGTAAGCTTAGCATTTGCTTGTATACAATGATAATTGATTTTACAGTGCTTATTCTTTTGCTTTTAGGTAAGCTTGAAATAAATTTCTAGTCGAATGAAATAAAGATAAATTTTTTTTTTCCAAAAGGATTCATTAATCTCACTTTCTATTATCATGTTAATCAAACAAAATCTAAATGCCACTCAACAAACAAAATTCTTAATTTTTCAACATACTTGCCATTATCAACAAATACTACCCAAGTTGAGATTGAAACCATCACAACAGTTTCTCAAACTCCAACAACAGAAACTACAACAACTACAACAGCTTCTCAAACTTCAACTACAGAAACTACAACAACTACAACAGTTTCTCAAACTCCAACTACAGCAACTACAACAACCACTATACTAACGACCACAACCATTACATTATATAAGAGTTGCTCAAGTAAAGGCGATTGCCAAAGTGTATCAAACAATCAAGAGAGTACAAGTTGCTGTTTTGGTTTTTGCTATCCGCAGAGTGTATGTGATAGTGGCATTATACCTTAAAGAATAATGGTCGTTAAAGTTTTATCAAATACTTTAAAATTAAATTGAGTACTTTTAATAAATAACATAAATAATAAACAAAAAATTAACAAAAATACTTAAGTTATCTATTTTAATTTTTGACACTAAGATTTATTTAAAACGAAACCTTTATTTTTAAATAAAACCAATTTTGCTTTAATAAAAAAAACATTTTTATATTCGTTTTAAATTTTATCTTTTTTTCGAAAATATTGCCATATTTCATCAAATATAAGAAAGTTGGGTCATCAAAGGATTTCTTCTATTCGAAAATTTTTCACTCCAAAAATGTGACTCAATTATAAGAAATTTAAAGCTATTTTCTATTTTTTTAAAACAGAATTTAATTAAATTTTTAAAATATCTATTCGAAAACAGAAAAGCATAGTTATTTTTTTTTAATTTTATTGAGCATACATTAATATGTATGCGAGCATAGATGTGGTGGGGTAAGAGTGATATAAAAAATCAAAAAACCATCACCGTTTTTCCTTAAATAGAATTAACCACAAATAGAAAAAACTTGCTCCTATTTAAGTCAAAAATTACTCTTTATTTGAGTTATTTTATTACAATAATGTGTCTCATTTATAAGAAAATTTACGAATCATGTCTCATCTAAAACATGCATTTTCTTGCTTCTAATAGAAGAAAAAAATACCGGTCCTGTATAAGACCGTTCATTTAAAAAAAAAATTAAAATAAAAATGTTTTCGAACTATTCCCGGCCCGTTCCAGTCACCCTTTCACTGTACCAAACACCTTTCTCGACCCGTTCTAGCCGTTCCACTATACCAAACAGCGTTTCCGATCCGTAAAGAATTACTGTATTTTTTAATTAGTTTTTTTTTTTTAAATCGATCTTTTTTTTCTCGAATAGACAGCGTAGTTTCAAATTTTTTTTCAGTCATATAAACCCTTTTTTGAGTTTTTTCATTCTGAAAATTTTCATAAAGAATTTTATTTTTGCTTGTTATTTTCAAATATTTTATTAATAACTCCCTTTCTTTCAATCTTTTTTATTGCATTTATATGTAATTTCTTAAGTTCGTCAATTTCCATTTTTATTTCTTTTTAGGTATTTCTTGCTCAATTTTGCTAACAAGATACTTTTTGAAGTATTTTTTTGGGACATTATCCTTTAATGTTTAATAATACTTTTTCTTTCAATTATCTATTAAATTACTTTTTTTAACGGCACAATTTTTTGCTGAGTGCTTTTTTCAATAGCTTCTCTTGAAGTTGAAGGCAAATTTGTTTGAATTGAATTAACCTCAGTATTCAAGAGTGAATTATTTACAGTTGGGATCTAAAAATATTGATTTTTTAAGTTTAGGTGCAAATTATAACAGAAATTTTACTTCTTTAAGAAGTGGAGTTAAATTTTGAACTGTTTTTTTTAGGCTATTAATAGCTTCTATTGAATTTTTTTGATTTTTGATCATTAGATCAGGTTTTTCACGTATGTCTTTTGATTCCATTTAATTAAATAATGGTTAAATTATCAATTTTTGTTTTTTGTAATTGCAAAAAGTGTCTCTTTTTGAAGGCAGGATCTTCAATTGGTGTCATATTAATTGAGGATTCAACGTAATTTTAGTTTTGAACAAAATAATTCTCAATTTGTGTCATCTGAAGAATTCGCTTTAACCTTAGATTGAGACGTTGTACAGTCTTTTTTCTCAGTCTCAATTTCCAGTGAGACAGTTTCAGCCAGCGTTCTGGATAGCCCTAGCTTGCGGAATATTTCACCCCTTACTGTGTTGAATATTTCCTTCGACTTCAGCTTTGCCAATAGCAAAAAATTATTTCGTTCTAAAATTACATTAAATTTTATTGGTTGCCCGACTTCAAGATATATCAATTTAAATTTCAAAATATAAAGTTTACCAACCTTATTGAATTTTTAATATTCGTCAATATCACATAATCGAAAATGACGAAGGGTTCCTAAGTACTGAAAGATCGATATTATACAATATGTTGCAAAAGTTTAGAAATAGGTTATTTTATTTATCTAAAATTGTTTATTTGTTGTATTTTACGAAAAATTGAGTGTAAAAGAAAAAAAATAAAAGCCTTAATTTGTAGAATTTCTTTCTCTATTCAATTTGATATATGACACTCGGAATAAAAATATAATTAACTTTTAAATTTTTAGAATGAGAAAACTTCCTCTAAAAAATTAAAAATAAAAGTCGGTGCAAAAGTTTTGAAATTCGGGTAATCCTATAGCTTCTAATTTTGATTAAATTGTGCTCTTAAACTGCTTAAAATAAATACTCTCCAACTACTAAGGTCGTTTCAAAATAATTTAACCAAAAAATTACAAAAAAATGGGGAAAAAAACCTCTCTAGCCCACTAAAATGGCAGATCGTAGGTCTGCTAAAAACGGGAGATAAAAAGCAAAATGAGATAGCCAAAATGTTAGGATTTTAATTCTAAGACTCAAGGGGTTAGGATAAGTAAGTCTGCTGTAATGAGGTTTCTCATAAAAAAAATTTATTTTTAACCGTTTTTATTTTTAATTATTGTATCCATTTTTATTGAATTTTTTTATAGGATTTTTTTTTCACTTAATTTTTTTTCTTGATATTATGATCTTGGATTGATGTCAAATAAAAATTTGAAAAAAAAAACGCTTTTTTTTATTTTCCCGCCTATTAAATATGCAAAAAAAATTTCTTTGTTAAAGGAAAAAAACAAGATTTCTAACTTTTGCAACATACTGTATTGTTCTTTAAAAACTATAATTTCGATAGATTGGACATTAAATTTTCTTATCGATGCAATTTTTGTTTTATTTTTAATTTAATTATTTTAAACTAAATTAAAAAATTTTTAACTTTAAATTTAAATTATAATGAACTATTTTTCAAAAAAAAGCAAGAATCAATTAAAATTACTTTTCAAATGATCAAGATAGGAATTGAGTCTGAAAAAATTCAAGAAAAAAATCGAAAATCACTCCACTAATCAGAAATTTTTTAAGTAAAGAAAATTAAACAAAAATTTTTTACTTATCCCCTAAAATTTTAAAAACGAACTATTACTGGCGAAGGCTCAGAAAACGTCCATCAATAAATGAAAATCAGATAAATAAAATACCAGATTTTGCAAAAAATATGAATTATTAATTGAGAAGACTAGTCAAATGATGATACTTTAGTAAAAATAAATCAAAGTCTATTTTATCACAAAAACAAAGAGCCTAAAGACTTAAAAGCATTGGTATAAGCACAAATGCTTAATTAAAATTAATCTATGAGCAGGTATTAGTTTAAAAATGAACGGTATAAGACCTTTCTTTTTTTTATTTCAAAGCAAATAAAACTACTGTAATTGAGTCACATTTTTGGAGTGAAAAATTTTCGAATAGAAGAAATCCTTTGATGACCCAACTTTCTTATATTTGATGAAATATGGCAATATTTTCAAATAAAGGATAAAATTTTAAACGAATATAAAAATGTTTTTTTTTATCAAAGCAAAATTAGTTTGATTTAAAAATAGAGGTTTTGTTTTAAATAAATCTTAGTGTCAAAAATTAAAATAGATAACTTAATTTTTTTAACTAAATTTAATTTTATAGCATTCGGACAGGTATTAGTTTGGAATATTCCAACTTTGGAATATTTTGCTGTAGTTTGAGTTTGAGAAACTGCTGTCGTTGTCACAAATTTCAAAACTTACACTATATTCTTTCAAAATATTATTTCTTGACACAGAGCGGTGTTGCCAGGAGTGAAATATGATTCATCATCGGTTATAAATTCATATCTGCTATATTTTGAAAGCATTTGACGACATTTTGGCCTATGTATGTCTTCCCCTTGTTAGATATTAATTTAAGTCTCTTTTGTTTTTTACATTTTTTGATGTTTGTATACTTCTTTAAAATATTACCGATATAGGTAAAGTTGCAAATAAACTTTCTAGCCATCTTTCTTTGCGAACTACCGACTTATGGTTGAAATAGACTCTAAGTTTAACAGCTATTAGTTTCGTCGCAATTTTAGCAGGTCTGCCATTTCCTACTTTCTGTTGAAAGTTTTATCTTTTCCAATAATTTATAGCCAAGAAAAACAGAACTTTTTTTGTATCCAAAATGGATGAGATCAAAACAGTGAATTGTGAAAGACATTTAAGTTGGCTTGGCTAATAATATTGAAAATTGAATATTTAAACAACACTGTTAATTAGTTATTAGGTTGTTTAATAAGTTTTTTCGTCGATTTTTAAATGAAAAAATCTCATCAAAGATTAAACTTTTTGTACATCATTGTACATCATTTGAAAGAGCAACTCTTTTTCTTTGAAATGATATAAAAGATTATATGTTTGTTTTTCAAATTTCCAAATACTTAACTAAATAAAAATGTATGACAAAAAAATGCATATCCGCCATTGCATGTTATTCAAGTTTAACGAGGGAAAAAATGCGACAGAGGCTACCAAATCGATTTGTTTGGTATATGGCGACGACGCTCTGACTGTTCGCACTTGTCA
>VANL01001469.1:0-13176 GCA_006352455.1 Brachionus sp. 'Tiscar' | reverse complement strand
TAATAAACTATTAACTAAATTGTTTCGTTTTATTTCTTGGCTTAAATCCCTAAAGTCCAAGTCTGAGACTTTACATTATGAAGAATGGTAAATTCTATAATTTAAAATTTTTTCAGAATATTTTTATCGGAATATACATGAGTAATTAATGCTCAAAAGCAGCCAAATCTTAACTAAGGTTTATAATTTGGGGCACCTTAAATAAATATTAAAACATGTAAATTTTTTTAATCGTTGAATAAAAAATTAAATTTGAATTTGTGAATAAAAAATGTCAAATTGACACCACCGGTCCTTTGAGTCTTAAACAGAAGAATCGGATAGTGGAGTTTTCTATCGATAATTTTACATTAAATAAATAATAAAAATTGTTCCTAAAAAACTTTAAATAAAAAAAAACTAATCCTACGCTAAGTAGTTTTAGTTGATTGTTTAAATTCAATTAGCTTTGATAAAAGAGAAATATCCATTGGGAGCATCTCTTCTCATAAATATTTTTCTGGCAAAATACCCAAAGGCTATTTTTGCGAAAACAGATAAATTTTGGCATATTAATAAAAAATTAGTGCGATTTTGTCCAAAATTTTTTAACACGAGAAAGCCCGGCTGATTTATTACAAAAATTTCAAATTAAAATTTCAAGAATAAATAAAATTTATTTAAAAATTAAAAAAAAATTTTTTAAAAATTTTTACAATTTTATTTTTAGTTTCTTTGAGATAATATTGTTAGCGGCTGGCGCTTTTAATTGTTGATAAAAATAATATTCTGATTTTTGGAATAAAGCTAATTTTTGAGAAATTCCTAAATTCTTTCAATGCCTTGATATCTAATTAAGCGAACTAAAGTTCAAGTTTGCCGCCAACAATATTCAATCTTAAATTTTTCAAAAAGGGGTCTAAAAAACCCGTCGGGCTTTCTAGTGTTAAATCAAAATCTTTTTTTCTTTTTTTTTTACATGAGAAAAATTATTTTATATCTTAAACACTTCAAAATTGCACTTAAATATTACTGTACATACATAAATAAAAAAGGTAATAAAAAAATAGAAACATTTTTGAAAAATAAATCAATTATTTTAAAGAGGAAGATAAAAATAATCGCCCGATAAGGGGCTCGAACCCTTGGCCTTGAGATTAAAAGTCTCACGCTCTACCGACTGAGCTAACCGGGCTTACTTAAGCGATACAAATTTACTCACTTATTATCGGAGCTGGCGGTGGCGGAGTAGGAGGCTGCAGCCATCTAATAAACACATTTTGTTTGTAAACAATTTCTTCTTTATTTTCTTTTTTTATCACAATTGGATTATCATCTTCATTTATTGCAAGTCCTTCATTTTTCTCCAGTTTATATTCACTCGAATTAAGCGCCTCTTTAATAATATCTTTAGCCGAAACAACCGATTTCTCTAAACAAAACTGATAAGAATTAACTCATTAATAAATGTTTATTTTTGAACTACCTTGAGTATCTTCTGTAGATTGATTATTATAAAAATTCAACAAGTGGTCCAAATTAGTTCTAGCATTCTGATCGCTTTCATACAATTTTTTCTGGCTTATATCGTTAAAATTCAGCTCATTGCTACCAGCGCTCTTGTTGAACAAATCATTCTCATCAATTGAATTTATAGATTCATTCATTCTGACATAATTATAGTACATTTCCATTACCAGCTTGACCAACTCCATTGCTTCTTCATCTTTTCTAATCACAAACGAATGACAATAAAGGGTATTTTCACTTTCAAGACACCGGAATATTGTGACAAATAGTGGTGGAGAACTTGAATCCTCAGGCATTGGTGGTGACTTGTCCAAAGTTTCAAATTCTCTGGATATGATTTGTGTGGGAGGTAGCTGACGCAAAGCGCCGCAATAGGCTAGAAGCTCGATTGGAAGCCTCATGGATGCCGAATCGTTTTTGGCAAAATTTACTTGCAATGAGTCGCTTCCGACCGATAGATCAACTTCTTTTCCTATCGAATTGGTGCGCAAAATTGTTCGCTTGAGCGGCACTTGGATTACATCGGAACCATTCTCACCTTCAAGCAGCTCACCCATCGGCTCAGAGCCCAAGTACATTGCTTTCACTGTAAAATTACAATCTTCATTGTTTAAAAAAGACATCTTTTTTTTTATGTTTATGAAAAAATATAATCAAGCGCAGCAATTTATTTTTGTTTTTCAAATAACTAAAAATAAAAAACCTAGAAATTTTTTGAATTTTTTTTTCGACTTAGGTGAGTTGGCGATGATAGACAATGACTAATGTTTAAAATTATCTCAATTAAAATTAAAAAATCAATGACTCTTTAAAATATATAATTAAATCCATAGAATGGATAGAAAAATAATTTTGTAAATTTTTTTTCGACTTTTAAGCTTTTTGGTCATGCTTGAGCTAGTTTTTTTAAAACGAAAAAGTAATAATTATAATCATAATTTTGGCACAGTTTATTCAAATGTATGTAGTTATTGGCTTAAGTCAATAGAAGTTTGTTTATTTTGGTCTTCAAGTGTCAAGAAAAAACTTTTTTAAAATCAATTAGAAAATAAATAAAAAAAAAACTAAAAAAGTCATTTATATAAAAGATAATGGATCAATTGATTTGTGCGTTTCCAATGTCTTTGTTCAATCCGAACGCATCGGTGAACTAATTACTTGGGTCGGCGCATTAAACAATTATTGAAAAAAAAACAAACAAAAAGCTTGCTATTTGACATTGGATCTCAATTTAAATTTTTTTTTTTCAAACATCTGTCAAATTGAATTGACGGTTTTAAAAAAAATGTTCAATGATTATTTTTATGAAAAAATGAGCATTTTATTAATTAATTAAAAAAGAACTATTTTACTTTTTTTTTTAATTTTAATTATTTTTTATAGTAGAATAAAAAATTTAGAAAAATAAAACATTTTTAAAAAAATTGAGAATAATTTTAAGCAACCAAAAAAAAATTTTTTTTTAATTGAATAAAATAAAATATTTTAATTTTACAGTTGGAATTTTCAATAAATTAATAATTAAAAATTAAATCCATTTAAATAAACCCTTGCAAGAAGTGCATTAACAAATGACCTGTTATAATCGCATTGATACCAAATTAACTAGCATAAATGAGGCAGACCTTGGAAAAAAAAAGAGAAAATTTAATTTTTTTGATTTTTTAAACTCTTTTTGAAATTTTTTGTATCCAAAATAGAAAAAAAAATTTAACTTATTTTTTTTTTTAAATTGAAAAAATATTTTTTAAAATAAATTATTCAAACTCATTTTTAACCCATTTTGTTTTTTTTATTCTAAATTTTAGTCACAAGTTTTGTTTTAACCTTGTCATTATTTTATTTTGTGAAAGATTTTTAATGCTTTTTTTCAAAGTGTCAAATCATTTTTTGATCTCATGTATGCATCGGATATTTAAAACAGTGAATAAAAAAGAAAATAATTTTAATTTTAAATTTTTTATTGCAATCAATATTAAAAAAAAAAATTCAAAAATAAAAATTTATTAAAATAGGTGCAAATTTTCCGCAAAAGGCCACTATCTAAGAGAATGTGAATAAACTATTAGAGTTTATTTACTTAACTATCATTATTCTCCAAAATAGAGGCTTTTAACAGAAACATTCGGGTTCAAATTGGAATCCTAGAAAATTCTTTGAAATAAATTTTTTTTGTTCAATCTAAACAAATTTAGTTGAGCATCTTCTCATATTTATTTAAATATTAAACTCAAAGAAGCACAATACTTCAATTTAATATGGTAGTTAGCAAACAAAATTAATCATTCAAGCATGACAAAGATGAGCTCTTCGTTTGCTAGTTTTGCTCATTTTTGTATCAAATGACAATAATAAATTATTGAAAATCAAGTATTTGTTTGGAAATTGTTTCACATTTGTCAAAGCGAAAATTTTTCATTTTGTTTTTAAGTATTAGAAATGCGAGAGTAATTGGCATTTGATTGATATTTATAGCAACGACCAACCCAGTGACCGATTTGAACTAGAGATTAGACAATGATTTGTGTGGAATTGCGAAAACTAACCATCAACACCAAAAGCTATTTTATCTTTTTTAATTATCTAGAAATGAAAGAAGAATTTCTACAAAGGTAATAAAATCCATAAACACTATTGACGCAGTGAAGCGTGCAAAGATCGGAATTTGTTTTCATTTCTATTTATTAACACCCATAAAGAGAGACGAGAAAATTCTATTTTTGTTCTACCTCGAGTTATTTGCCATAGATGGACAGATAATCGAGTCGAGGCCCCAAGACATGGCCGTCAAATAAGCAACAAAATATGTTTTCAAAATATTTGCTTTTTTGCTTCAATCAATCAAAATTTAAGCAATTAGAAGAGAAAATTTGAAAAATTTAGGCTTTAATGAACACAAAAATTGAATTTTAAATAAAATAATTTCAACAAAACTTAAATGTCCTCATTTTCCTAAATAACAAAAAATAAAAATTATCTATTTTTCCTTTTGAAAGACCATAAAATTTCGCTTTGACAAAATTTCATTTCATTAACAAAAAAAATTTGATAATAAGGTTGCAAGAAATTTCTAAAAAAATTCTAAAATCAAATACAATTTCAATCACACAATGCCACTAAATAGTGAAAAGTAGCCTTTTTTTTATTTTTTTCTATTAGCAAAAACTCAAAAGAAATTTGTTTTGTTTTAAGCCATGTGCCAGATGTGTTGTTCGTGGACGAGGAAGGAAATCCGATTGAGCCCGGCCGAGAGAATATACTCTATGTAGACGAGAATGGAAGCGAGATTCCAGAAGAAGTGGCTGTACAACTGTTGGACTCGGGCAAATATGTGGACTCGAGAGAACTGGTTAAGTCGGCGCAAGCAAGCAACATTGATTCAAGTGTCTCCAATTTGGCTCAGTCACGAGCATCCTCTCAGGCTGAGATCGAAGCCAAAATGCAAGCTATGGCTCTGGCAGAAGCGCAGGCCCAGGTCTTTGCCAGGGCCCAGGCCGAAATAAAGCAGCGCGAAGAAGAGTTGGCTTCAATTGAGGCCGACGCGGCTCGAGGTGACACGCCGATTTCTCTTCGTCAAAAAATCACCAATTCGGCCAAGTCAATTTCAAGTGTTGAGCTGCAGATTCAAAAATCGCAGTCTGGCCGAAGGCTTCTTCAGCCACCACCCAAAAAAACCGACACCAAAAGCACAGAAAATTTGGATTTTAGTCAAGACAAAGAGCTCGAGGCTCTAATACAGGCGCGAAGAATTGCCGAGCTAAGAGAACATGAATTGCTTAAGGAACAACTATTGGAACGTCAACGCCAAATAATGGAGGAGCAATTTCAACAACGTCTATCAAGACAAACTGAGCAGTCACCATTCAACCAACAGCAGACTAATAATGACAATTTGGCAGAGAAAAATTTGCATATAGAGTCCAAGGAGTTCAACACCGAGCCGAGTTTTTCATCGGCTGCTTTTGCTCAACATGAACAATTCAATTCATCAGTTCATACAGAAGAGGTTGTAGACACGCGTGTAAGTAATACGCCAGTTAATTTAGAAGCTGCTAGCTCGGAAAACATTAAAGAGTTTACAACAAATAATTATGCCATTGGTAAAGTTAAATTTGTGGGCTATTTGACTGGCGACAGCGTAATAAGAGACATGAGTCAATTGAGCGCTGAAGATACGGAAAAATTGTATCAAGAAGCATTAAAAGATCAGACACCCACACAGTCAATGGATGAAACAAAACAAGATGATTTGGATCCAAGTGTTTTTAGTGATGAACTTGTTGAGATTGATTTCGGCCCCATAGATGCATATACTGCAGCGCTTAATGCTCATTTGGTTGCGCACAAAAACGCATCGGAAGTCGATGATGGAAAAAAATTTCCCGCACATGTTCTCACCTGTTCCCATGCGACTTTTATTGATAACCAGTTGATTCTTGGCGAGGCCATGTATAACACATTTGAGATAAATAATATTGCGAATGGAACCAGTGGTATCAATGTTGAAATGTATCAACCAGATGAGGAGACCAATCCTGGCTTGGACAAAAATACGCTTAGTCGAACAAACACACAAGTCGAGTATGAGCAAGGACATTATTCTCAATCGCAAAGCTTTGCTTCTATTATTGATATTCAGTCACAGCGTGGCTATTCGATTAGAGAAATGAATCAATATCAAGATAGTCAATTTAGCAAAGAAGACTCAAAGGCCAATTTTGATAGTTATTTTGATTCGATTAGATCAAAGCAAAGTAGTGGAGGCTTTTATGCCAATGCGGACAATTTTAACAATAATTATGTTTCTCGATAAAAAAAATTTTACTCAGAGTTCAAAATGTTATTTTTTTTTTTTACAATTTCTCAGTAGAGGCTAAATTAATTATTTTTTTAAATAAATTCGTTTTTACATGTTAGAAAGAGCTTGAGAAGTGTACTTTAATTCCTCTTGATGTCATTTCAGCCCAAAAGAATTTCCAAATTCAGAGTTTGTAACTTAATTGATATAAACAAAAACTTGAAATTTTACTTAAAAAAATTTAATAATTTGAAAATTTTGAATTATTAGGACAAAAAACAAAAAAAATTATCAAAAACGTCAAAGCAACTGGATCATCTTTTGTGCCACCACTTAAAGTTGAAGTAAAAATCCTGAATTCACAAAAGTTTACTTAAATTCTGAATTATGCACATGTGTTGCAGAGTTTTGCAGAATCATTATATTGGTGGTACAAAGGATGTACCAGGTGTACCAATTTACAAAACATGTTTTGCTCCTTCAGAACTTGAGCTTTGGCAATTTTTAATAATTTAATTTTGTATGTTTTGTACCAAATTTCACAATGCTTGAATTATTTTGAATTAAAAGCTTTAATTTCATATAGATCTAATATTTGAATAAAAACAAACACACACTCAAATTCTGATGAACTTGAAAAACACACATTTTATTTTTATGGTTAAGTCGAAAAAAAAAATTTTTTAAAATAAAAATTTAATTTACTTTTTTTAAGGTAAACAAAATCAATAATCAATTTTTTGTCTTTTACTTACATCAGAAATAATATTTTAGCTAAAAAGATGGGTTTTGTCAAATTTAGTACAGTAGAACAAAACAAAAAATAAAAAGTATTAATAACTTTTTTTCTGGACGTTAAAAATTGGTTCTGTTAATTCAACGTAGTGCAACATTCAAAGTCGTATAATTGACAACATTATTTTAAAACTCTGCAAGATTAGCAGAATAATATTTTAATGTATTTGAACGTGGTGTTTTTTTGCAGAAAGTTTGCACATTATTTACAGAGTTTGGCACTTGATGGAACTTTGAATGTTGCAATATTAACAGCACTAACAGAAACGTCCAGAAAAAAAGTTGTTAATACTTTTTACTTTTTGTTATGTTTTATTGTACTAAATTTCACAAAACCAAAAATATGCAATCAAGTTTGTTGCAATTAATTTTTTTAAAATGGAAAAACACTTCTCAACCTACTTATAAAAGCATTCAAAAAAAAAATCTTGGGAAAAACAATTACAAATTTATTTGTAAGTTTAAATGAATAATTAATTAAGAGATTAAAATTTTTAAATTAAATATTAAAATTTATTATGCAAAAATTAAAATCCTTGTATGTACAAACAAACTTGTATGCATCAATTATTCTTTTAATTGAAACTAAATTAACTAAATAATCTATATTTCATTTTTATTACCATTTGTATCATAATTTTTGTCTTTCATTTTACTTTTTACTTTTTAATACATCGTCAATAAATAAATATTTTTTTAGCAAATTTTTTTTCTATCATAAAAGGAAGAATTCTACCTTCTTAATTGGAATTTTTTAAAGAGAGAACTTATTTTCAAAATGGAAAAATTAAATTAAATTTTGAAATAAGATATTTTTGTACCAAAAGTATGATATTTTTGAGTCATTTAATCATTAATAAAACGCGATTTTACAAATAGAATAAAGCTTAGCATATTTTAATTTTTAGATTGTTTACGAGATCCGACCAAATGCTATTTAAAAAATTTGGATGAATTTAGTTATGCTCCTGATACAATTTTCAGGTAATGATTTTCTACGCCAATTTTCATGAATAAATATTCTATTATATCAAAAAATATTATTTTTTTTATTTTAACACTCAAAACCCGGAGGGGTTTTTTGGACCCCTTGAGTTACTTTTTATTTTTATTTTTTTTCCATGAAAATAAGCATATTTTGCAAAAATATAAATTAACTTAAATATTTTTTGATTTTAAATATCTGATTTGAAATAAAATTTTAAAAAATGGGTAACGTTTATTTAAGCAAATACAAATTAAAGATAAAGTAAAAAGTTCCGAAAAAACTCCTCCGGTGTTTGAGTGTTAAAAATAAAAATTAAAATATGGGAAGAAATACCAATTCTAAAAGCTAAAAACTGAAAAAAATATTTTTCGAATTTTAAAAAGTTAAAAGGACAAAAATTTTTTAAATTAAATTCTAATTGTTCTATTAGTTAAAATATCTTCAAAACTCAAAATTCTGATGAGTTTTTCAGCGCTTTATCTTATATATATTTAAAAAAATGTAATAATTTTTTAAAATTATTTTTTTCAATCAGAAATCTAAACTGAAAATATTAAAATTAATTGATTTTTATTGCAAAATATTCTTAATTTCATAAAATAAAAGTGGAAGAAAGGGTAGCACAAATAATCGAAAAAACTCTTCCAAATTTTGAGTGTTAATAAAACTGACAAATTTTTTCAATTCGAGATCTTCAAACTCTTCGCCTAATATTTTAAATCATAAATTAGCTTCTAAAAAATAAATGCCGCACAACTGAGTTGATGAATAATAGCATCTCTTTAAAAAAAAAATAAAATTGAATATATTTCTTCTTAAAAATTTTTTCTAAAAATAATCGCCCGATAAGGGGCTCGAACCCTTGGCCTTGAGATTAAAAGTCTCACGCTCTACCGACTGAGCTAACCGGGCTTACTTTATTTTATAAAAAGACTAATATTCATTCTTGTTCTTTAAATTAATATTTTAAGAAATAACTTTAAATTTTTTTTTTATTTTCATATAAAAAGAAACAATATTTTTTTAAAAAATATATACACATTAA
Organism: Brachionus sp. 'Tiscar'; assembly: GCA_006352455.1. Lineage (NCBI taxonomy): Eukaryota > Metazoa > Rotifera > Eurotatoria > Ploima > Brachionidae > Brachionus > Brachionus sp. 'Tiscar'. Next base: position 4,041 of record VANL01001469.1, on the reverse strand, counting down.
GATGAATAATTTAGGTATTTAAAATTTCAAAAGTAAAATTCTTCATTTTTTGATAAACTAAAATTTACTAAAATAAAATGTATTAAAAAAAAATTGTAACATAGTGCTACATTCCTTATTGCATCTTGTTTACCCAAAATAAAAATTTAATTTACTTTTTTTTAGGTCAACAAAATTAAAAAAATCAATTTAAATCTTGATGTTTTATTTTTGTCTTTTATTTGCATTAAAAATATTATTTTAGGTAAAAAAGGCGCAACAAAGGTTGTTGCACTAAATTGCAGTATTTTTTTAAATGTATATTATTTTAGTAAATTTTAATTCATCTAAATAGGAATAAAATTTTTTCAATTTTTTTTTTTGAGATTCACAGTACCAATAATCTGTGCTTATTGACGCTTTGCTAAATTCTTTTTAAAAAGAAAATTTTTTTTCAGATAAAAGTTTATTTTTTTAAAATAAATAAAAATATATAATAGTCTAAAAATTTTAATTTAAAAGTTTAAAAGTATTTCAATCCGATATGCTCTTTTACGAAATCGGCAACAATTTCTGCATTTTCACTTATCAAAAAAGTTTTTTCTGTAGAGTCAACAGTCTTTAGTGTACATTCTCCACCAAAATAGTGATAAAGGTTCAGTATATTATTTAAACTTTGTTGAACACCGTTTATCAAATAAGGTCTCACTACTAATATCTTGTTCAAAATAAGGGCTTTCGTAGGCACATACTTCAAAGCCATTGATGATTTTAAAATAAATGAGCGAAGGGCCACTTCAATGTCATTTAGCTCGAAAAGAAATTGAGATTGTTCAACAATTTTACCAACTAAATATTTAATACGCTCATTTGAGTCTGTAATTTTGGACAATTGTTGTCTAAATTCTTCAATACTTAATCTAACATTTGGAACTACAAATTGTTGGTAAAATTTATAGAGAACTTCCATTTCAAAATTGCTCTCTTCACCAACAAAAAATGTATTTAAAAAAGTTTTTGTGTAGGCACAGTCAAGTAGAGATAGCGAACATATTTGTTGTGGGCGTTGAGAGGCCATTTCAAATGCAACTGGAGCTCCGAATGTGTGACCAACCAAATGAAATTTTTTTACACTTGAATCAAATTTGTCAATTTGTTGCAAATAAAATTGTGACAGCTGTTCAATGGTTTGATATTTTAAACATTCCTCAGTGTATTGTAGACCGAATACTGGTAGATTAAATTTTTGAGCCCAAGTTCGCAGCATATTCACATGACCCTCTATTGGATGTACAACAAAAATGGGATATTTTTCAGCATCAGTAATTTCAACATCATTCAATTTCTCAATGAGAGTTTTTGGCATCAAATTAACTTTTTTTTTCACTAGTGTTTCTTCGACCTTTGGCTCTTTATCTTGTTTTTTCTTCGTAGAAACATTCAAAACATCTTCTAAAAAATCAATACATCTTTTAGTTCTAATTTCTGGTTTATCTTCACCCAAATCTTCAATCATTACATTAAAATCAATGCACAATGCTTGCTTATTGCTTTCTTTAAATCTTAAATTACAAAGTTTTTCAATGACATCATTTGGACCAGTGGTAAAAACAACAAAATAGCCAGTTTCGGGCATTATTGATCCGCATCTGGTTAGTCTATCCAAATTGAAAATTGATTGTAAATTTTCTTCATCACACAAATTTCCTAAATGGAATATTCCGCCAATTTTGCCCTCCGGCGAGCCTTTGCAACTTTGTCTGATCAAACCAAGGCATTCATTCTCTTCGTTTAGGTCCAAAACCGAGGAAATTCGAATTTCAGCTCCATAAATATCTTGCAAATCATTTAGTTTTTTAAACAAATCAACATTCATATATTCAGAAACATTTGATTTTTTGGTTGTTACAGTCAAGTACTTGGCGCCACACTCCACCATCCATTGAATTAGATCCAAGCCAAATTCTGAATCAATGCCGTTTACAATTACATATGTTTCATTTTGTCTAAATAACTCCTGATATTTAATATTTTCAATCTCTGCTAGCTTTTCTTCAACAATCGCTTCACGAATGTTTACTGATCCCCACAAACCAGCTTGAAAATAGTTCATAACCAGATCTGCTTTGCGAACATGATCCAATATTTGTTTGCAATTTTGCATTTCTTCTGAGTCAAAGACAATTTTTTGGTCATCATGTAAAAATAAACATCTAAGTTTGTGTCCATTTGGAATGGTCCTCAAACCTTCAAATACACTTATCAAAGCTATTTGCAGGCTTAGAGGACGGATTGATCTTTCATTAAGTAGCCAAACGCGATCAATGCTATCATCATTTAGGCCTTTGTTTATTTTGTCAAACAAACTAGCAGTTTCATTTTGGCTAGCTAAAAATTCATCTATTGAAATGACTAATTCTCTTTGATTGCTCAATGACTTGCGGTATAAAAAGACGCTTCTGAGAGCCGAATCGGTTTTATAACCGATAGGCGTAAAAGTCAATTCATTCAAAAATTTTCTCCACTGTTCAGTTTCTTGTAATTTTAAGTTTAAAATTTCATCATTAATTAGCAACTTTTCCAACTGTTTTATTTGTTGTTCAATTTTTATCTGAATATCTTGGGATGATTGATTTCTAAATGACTCTAATTGTCTTATTTGATTAATCAATTTGGTATTTTGAATTTGATTTCCATTGATTAGCATTTCTAGTTTATGATAATTTTGCACAAATTCAAAATTTGAAGTAAACTCATTGAATAGAACAAATCCGTTTGATTTTAGCAATTTTTCAATGGGACCTTGGAGCCAGTTTTTTAGTTCCTGCTCTGAAGACAAAGCAACTGATGGAGACAAACAACCATTTAGCAAAACAAGATCAAATTTGCCGAAAAATTCATCGGGAATTTGAGACTCAAATTTTCCATTTTGAATTTTTAGATTCCAGTTTTGAATGTTCAACTTGTTTAATTCATTTTCCATATGTGTAAAATTTAGTGGAGCAAAGTGAAAATCTATTTCATGTTTTAGATCTGCATATGATGATAAAATATCCATGCATTTTTTTGCAAACAATTGACATTTACTAGTAGATATTTCTAATATTTTGAGACTAGAATCCTTGTTGGACAAATTTTCTATGAGAAGATTGAAAAAATTTTTTAAATAAAGTGTTGAATTTGATATTTGATCCAAAACCAGATCTTCATTGTATGATTGATTAAATCCCTTGATTAATTCAGCTGCCTCTGCTGGTAAATTAGTCGAAGAATTTATCAAAAATTTCAAAAAGCTTCCACCTTGCAACAAATCAGCCAGACTAATTTGAACCTGATTGTCGATTGTTTGATGAATGATAGTAAATTTTTCGAGATGTTCCTGTATGTCAGTTGGCAAAGATTTTGGTTCAATCAATACAATTTTGTCTGGATTGTTTATTTTATTTATTAAGTGCTTCAAAAAACGGTTGCATTCTGAAAAATAGAAATCAAAAAAGTCACTTAATATGCACTTGGATTCAGCAGTTGGTTGAATGGAATTGAACACAAAGTCATTGTCATTGTGATCTTTGTCAACCATTATGTAACCGGACTTATTGTAAGGACTTTGAATCTGAGTAAAAGGAAAAAATTCAATAACAGTTTTAATCTCTCTATTGATAGAATTTTTGATTTCTAAATTAGTCTCAACTTTTTGAGTTAATGGTAAAACAAAAGTAGAAGATTCAAAGTAAATTTCTAGAGTTGAAAAAAAGTCGATGCTTGATTGACTAATAGGAACCGGGTATAGTGATTGCTCATAAATTGAAGGTACAAAAAGCTTAATTGAATCAAAATCAACACCTTGAACAAAAAGACGACCAAGTTGTGTCAAAAAATGATGAATGTAAAGAAGAGGATCTACATTTATATTTAACAAAGGTGTTAAAGGTAAAATAAAAGGAATATCCAAGCCTGAGAGCAAATCAATTGGATTATATAGAACTTTTTTCAACAAAGTTTGCATTAAACATCTTGGTGATACTTCAATCAAAACGACATTTTTTGGCACTTGCATTAAAG
>VANL01001468.1:0-13190 GCA_006352455.1 Brachionus sp. 'Tiscar' | reverse complement strand
AAATTAGATAAATGAAGTGTTAATCAGTCGACTACGATAAGGGCACTAGCCTGTTGATTAACCTTGAAATTGAAAAATTGAAATTGAAATTTTATAAAAAAAGATGGATAACAATTAATTTAAATGAGTTTTTGCTAAAGTAGCAAAAAATTACTTTTATTAAAGTAAAGGGTGAGACGTGTCAATTGGTAGCCTCAACTTTAGAAATTTAAAACAAATTTTAAATTTTTTAAAATTTTTAAAATTTTTTTAATAATCCATATATTTATAAAACTTGTAAAAATTGAAAAAAAATTCTGTTTTTTTTGTTGCTGATAATATATAAGTGTTTTATGAGCTGTTTTAAAAAGAAAAAAGTCAAATTAAATTCAAAATAAGTTAATTTATTAATTTTTATTCGTATTTCGATAATATTGAGGGTTTTTAAAGGCTTTTTAAAAAATTAGCTTTTTTTAATTTTTTAGTTAGTTTTAGATTACCCATGCCGAGCATCAAGCTCCGTAAACAAGCGTGTATACTAATCTTAACTAATTTTATTTCGGTTATATTTAAAATCACCAGCGATGAAATTTATTTTACAATTTTTCAGTTAATATCTCACAAATTACAAAATTTAAAAAATTTAAAAATCAACAAAATAAATTTCTAATTTAAAAAAAAAAAGATACAAAAAGAAATACTAATTTTAATTGACTAAATAATTATTGTTGCTTTACTGTGTGAGCAATGCATATTAGAATTCCAACTTGGTATAGCTGTTAGGATTGCAAAATCAGATTTTTCGGTTAATCTAGACAAACAATTGAAATTCTTGACTCGGCAGCAAGCTTAAAACTTAAGTTAATATTTATGAAACAACAACGTCTGCTTCTGGATAGATTTTATTCTTTAATAGAAAAAACAAACCATAAATTGAATTAAAAATACGAATCACCGAATTACTAGAGTTTGCATCAAAAGACCTAAATTGATGGAAATGTTCATTTTTTAATTGCTCGTAGTCTACAATATAGAATATGACAAAATATGTCAAAAGAAAGATAACAATGGTTCGTGGATACAACAAGAATATGAATTTTACTGAAGCAATCATGTTCGTAAACGCTAGTAAGATTATAGTGAGAAATGTGAGAAAAATGTCCAAGAGCTTGTAGAAAAGTTGCCAGTAATTTGTTGGAGTAGTTTCAATATTTGGAATTTTCTGAGTTTTGTCTATGAATTCAATTTTGTTTTTCATGTAACTGACGTCTTCTTTGGTTTCTTTGATATCTCGATGACAATGGTTAATACTATAATTATATGATTGTAATGAACGATCAAATAAAGACTTTAATTCGTCTAATTTTTGATCATTTGTTTTGTAAAAGCCGAACATGGTCTTGCTTGTGTGCTCAGATATTTGAGACGAAGTACTCTGAAGCTCCTTAAGCAACATTTGATAATTTTCGTTGTTTTTTTCCTTAAGAAAAAATAAAATAAATAAAAATTTTCCTTTTGTTTTTATTCAACTTACTCTAATATTTTCCAAATCTGACTGTATTTTTGCCTGTTGTGATTTCAATTCCATTATCTGTTGAAGCATGTAGAGCTTGAAAAAGAATCATATTAATTTTCATAACTAAGATTCATTTCAAAATAAGTCAAAATTGAATAAATTGAAGAAATTTTAAATTGAATAAATAATTTGTACTTATTTGATTTAACTTAAGATTTAAATTTATTGCGATGGTAAATAAAATAAATGAGAAATTTTTTTAAAGTTTTTTAATTTTTAAATTTCAATTGAAATCTGCAAAAATAAATATTTTAGGAATTAGGAAGGAAATAATAGGTTCAGATATTTGTAAAATTTCAAATTTTATCTTATATTTGTGTAAGATTTTTTTGGTAAATTTTTTTCCAAATTTTTATGGTTATTAAAAAAAAACCTTTTCAACTTGGACTTAGTTAATGAAGCTATCTCCAAATATGCTGTACCTCAAAGTAAGACACGCTTTTGGACAATTCACTAAAGTACATCCAGTCCATGCTAAAACATTTCTAATAGAGTAGTCATGTCTTTAAATACTCATCAAACTCCGAAATTCTTAGAGAAAAATTCAGTAATTAGACTGACGATTGGAACTTTAAGAGTTTTCTTATTTAGAAAAAAAAAAACATAATCAACGCATATGGTACCGATTTGAGCAGCGGTACCGATCAGTTTTTTGCTCAATTTATTTACATCTTCATTTTCCTTTTTTCTAATTCCTCATTTTAATATTACTGTATTTCTCATGTAAAAAAAATATTTTTTTGTTTCTAATAGAAGAAAAATAAAGGACAAATTTATTTTATTATGAGTCAAATTTTTAGAGTAAAAATTTTCGGATAGAAAAAAAGCTTTAATGATCGAACTTTAATTTATTTGATTCAATACGGTAAAAAGTCAGCTAATTTTAAATTTTTTTTTAAAATTTTATAGCAATAGTGCTGCACTATAAATCAAATTTTAGTCCATAAAAAATTCGAATAAATAAAAATTTCAGCTATCATTTTTTGAATTCGTTTTGAACCCTATGATCATTTTACAGTCTTTCTAATTTTACTTTAATATTAATATTAATTTTTTCCTTGATCTAAAAAGTTCAAACTCGATCCATAAACTTTTAAAAAAAACAATAATTTTTTAACAAATTTCAGAAATTTTAGGCATTATTTTTTCTATTTGTGAAATTTGACACCAAAACATGCACTTACAATAATTCAAATTCTAATAGTGAAATCATTGATCTGATAGAACTTTAAATATCAAATAACACATGGTATAATTTGAGTTTTTATTTTATCTTCTGAACGTAAGTGATTTATTTAGTTTAATTCATTAAGCAAGAGCTGTTTGCTAGATAATCTTTTCGTAAAAAAAGAGTAAAGATTTTCTTATCTTAAAACTAAAGTAATTAGTTTAATATTGCAAAAAAGTTTGACTCATATTTTAACATATTTTGCTCTGAATCGTTGTTTGTGTTGTAAATTAAAAAATTCAAATTTATCAAAATTTAACTAAAAAAAAAACTAAATTTTAAAAGTAATTGAAATGTTTGATTTAATTTTTTTTTATTATTTTAAAATTTAATAAATGATAAAATTAAACTTAACAATATTTTGAAAATGTTTTTAGACTTAACACCAGAAAGTCGGACTGATTAATTACAAAATTTTCAAATTAAAACTTCAAGAAAAATAAATAAAATTTATTTAACACTCAAACACCGGAGGAGTTTTTTCGGAGCTTTTTACTTTATCTTTAATTAGTATTTGCTTAAATAAACGTTACCCATTTTTTAAAATTTTATTTCAAATCAGATATTTAAAATCAAAAAATATTTAAGTTAATTTATATTTTTGCAAAATATGCTTATTTTCATCGAAAAAAAATAAAAAATAAAAAGTAACTCAAGGGGTCCAAAAAACCCCTTCGGGTTTTGAGTGTTAAAGGATAAAAAATAATTTAAGTTGTAGTAATTTTTTAAAGGTTTATTTCTGTGAGACAATAATCAAGTTTAAATTTTTTAAAAAAGGTTTTAAAAAACTCTCGGGCTTTCTAGTGTTAAAGAATTATTTTTTCCAAAAAAAAATGTAAAATCAAGTATTTTTGTAAAAGTAATAGTGAAATTTTTTGTTAAAAGTCAAAGAATGTAGAACAGTAAAGAGCACTTTTATGTACTAAAAATCTTCAAAAATTAAAAATTAAAAAATTCTTTTAAAGACGTAAAGATCTTATAAATCCAATATAATGCCATATCAGTTTTATGAAAAAGAAAAAATTTGCATCTTAAAACATTTTATATATCCAACTTGAATATCTAAATATTACTTCGAATTTTTATTATTTAGATTTTTTATCTTTATTTACTCACTACAGTAGAAGCTCTCAAAATGAACATCCTCAAATGTGAACGTTCGGTATGTGAACATGAAAAATTTAGAAAAAAGTGAACAAAAAACTCGAAAAAAAAATTTATTTACAGTTAAATTCAAAAATGTTTTTTAATATCTTCATAATATACATGACTTTTAAATTTATAATACATATTTTATTTAATTTTTAAAATAATCTTCGATTTTCGATTGTTTAACATTGGCCACATCATCTAAATTGCTCTCGAAAGTCATAAATTCTTTACATAAACTAGGGTGATTATTAGTTAAATAAGATCTTATTTCTCTAATCAATATAGTTATTCAACTTGGATGCTGACATTTTTCTAATTAGAGATTAATTTTGAGATTCAAATTTTTGCATTAATTTTATCATCATTCATCTTATACTTAAATGAATACATGGTCTTATTTTTATTTTTATTTTTGTTTTACACAAAAAATAACTTATAATTTATTAATCTCACAAAAGTGAACAGTTCACTTTTGAGAGAGCATCCTCAAATGTAAGCAGCCCTATGAATGAACAAAAATCCCTTGCGACGGCGAGTGTTCACTTTTGAGTGATTCTACTGTAGTTAGTTTTCCAAACTAAATTTTTTCCTAGCTAAAAATAATACCGATTAATATTTAAATAAGAGAAATTATTTTTAAAATTTTAATAAATAAAACTTAATTAGTATGGTAACTAGGCATACTTGAAGCTTAAAAAATCGATTGATTACAGCATTAAATACATTTATTATTTTTTGTTTTCTTAAAGCTTTTCTGTAATGAACAATATTAAAAAAATATATCAGATTAATTTATCTATTCAAATCCTATCTTGCAAACTTATCCAAATCAAAAATAAAAAATATTGAATAATATTTAAGTTTTTTCCTACTTGATTTGAAGTGTTATCTTCGTTCTGGTAATTATCATTGTTGATTGCATTATTATTAAATTTTAAATTAGACATATTTGAGTCAAGATTCAAATAGAATAGAGGATTCTTATCATCAGATTGAATTATATTCTGTTTAGATTGATCATCAATTAAGCTTTGTTTAAATTGAACTCCATTATTGATCAAAAATGAATCACTTTGAGTGCTCAATTTCAAAATATTTGAACTTTGAGCATTATTTTGATTAGACAAATTTCCTAAATTGGAAGCATTTTGAATATCTGAACTGTTGCCCAAAGTGCTTATTGGGTTCGAAGTATCACTGGCCGTGTCTGATTTTAACTCGGAATCGGCTTGTTTCGACGCTTCTTGCTCTTTTTTGCTTTCGTAGAGCAATTTTTGACGTCTCTTTTCATAGGATTTTAATTTTTTGTGAAGCAAAAATTTTCTCTTGTCGTACTCGGTCGATTCGGTCTGCTGTGGGGTTGAAAAACTTTGGTTTACATTGCTGTTGATGCTGTCGTTATTATGCGATTTATCTACCTCATCGTCATAGAAATTTTTTAAATGGGCATTCATTTGTTTTGACCATTCTCCTTTAGAAAAAATTAAAAATTAAATTATGTTCAAAAACTAGACAATCAATTGAAATTTTTTATTAAAACTTAATAAATTAAAATAAATTAAAAATGTCTATTTTTTTTATTAAAAAAAAAGAAGATTTTTACTTTGTATTTTATGGTCTAAAGTGTTTATTTCGTTTATGCATTTTATTATTTTCTGGTCTATTATCTCAATTTCAGTTCTGGTTGACTTTTTGTTTGAAGCACTGTCTGATGAGTTATCACTGGCTGTGGTGTTGTTGTTATTCATATCTTAAGCATTAATTAAAATTTAGACTGATATATCCGGGCTCGGAATATCGATATTCAACGATTTTTATTGAAAGAAAAGTGAGGAAAAAATCAACTTGAATTAAACTAATAAGAAATGAAGAAGCTATCAAGAATGATCAAGGCATAAATTATTCAAGTCTTTGGTTGTGTTCATATGATTATAATAACTAACCACAATTGCAAATAAAACAGAAATTTCAACTTGAAATAAACTCTCAAAATATATCTAGACATGATAACTAGAATAGTCCAAAATTAATTATCTTATCGATTCGTCTATTTGTCACATTCTAAAATTTGACTCTGTTTTAGTTTTTTTTTATCTTAATTTAATTTATTTCTCAGCAGAAAAAAAATAAAACAGGTTTTCTAAAAATTTCTAGCTGACAAAATATCACTGTTTGATGTCATGACTGAAGCATATAAAATTACTTTAGCATGAACAGCCTAACGGCTTTGCATTTTTATTAAAAATAAAATTGTTTGGTTAATTACTAACTTGATGGCGATAATAAAAGTGAATATTCACAATACATTTTAATTTTTTTTTAAATCTAATTAGCGTACAAGCTTCAAAATTTGCGTGTGTTAAAATTTTTCAAGTTAGTTTTATTATAATATCAGAAATCAGCATATTTAATAGAGCTAATGTATTTAGGAGCGTGCTTTTTTTACCAATAGATGGGAAATAACTAATTTAATTCAAAAATGAACATTAAAAAATCTAAATAATTAAAGCTCTTTGAAAATTAAAACCTTTTTTTTTTAAATTAAATGCATCAGTTAAAAGAAATGAAAAAGTATTTGAGATAAAAAATTGTTCAAAATCACAAAATTTAAAATATTGATTTTAAAAAATATTTTACTTTATTGTGTAATTTTTTTTAAAGCACATTCTTCAATAAAAGTATTCCAGCAATACTACCCACTATTCTTAATTATTTTTAGTCTTAAAATTAATTCTAAAAAATCATCTAAAAATCAGAAGCTAGCTAAACTGACAATCATAAATGAAAAAATCTGACTCCAATTAAATAATTTAAAAGTATTGCTTTGCGTTTACTTATCTAAAATTATAATTTAGATGTATTGAAGTAATAAATTACGCAGATAGCTTTTTTTCCAGAGATAAAATTTAGAATAATAAGAAAAATTAAAGCAAATAAAAAAAATAATTTTAGAATAAATTGAAAGGTAACTTTTCTTCTTCAGGACTATCAAATTTATAAATAATTACTCAACTAAATTCATTAAAAACTGCAATGGCCTAAATGACTAAGCGAAAATTTTGCACCGTATAATTTCTACTTCTACTAGTTTTAAATAAATGCATTTAGACTAAATGACTACAATGGCTTGGACATGTGCTTAGAATCAAAGAAATAAGGATACCAAAACGAACCTTTCAATTTTTTCATTATTATTGCTCTTAAAACTAAAAAATTTCATTCAAATCAATTTTGATCAAGATAATCTTCTCCAAAGTAATTAAAAAAATATTTAATTAATTTCTTTTAAACAAAAAAAAAATTAAAAAAACTAAAAAAACTAAAAAAACAAAGTAATATAGAAAAATTTTTAAAATTGGTCATAATGTTGAAATTTATCTTAAAACTTAAAGACTAAATTATCTATAAATATTAAAAACATAAAAATTTTATAAATTTTGAATATTTTTCTATTCTTAATTTTTTCAATTAGCTCTAAATAATTAACCATAGTTTTTTAATATCTTCAATCCTAATAATTTAGCTTGTTTGTTATTTTAAAGAATCGGCTAGTTGAAAAATTTTGAATTGAAAATACTGAAGGAGATTTTTCTAATAATAATATCTCAAAGTCAACAGACATGTTGTCTAAAAGGTTTCTTTCAAATTTTCGGCTAGCATTTAAATGTCAAATAAAACATAAATTAAAATTCTATTCTTATTTTTATCATATTTTTTTAGACTTTTCTTTTTAAAAAAAATTGAAATTGAAAAATTCGGAAATTTAATTTTGCAGTTAGTTTAAATTTCTAGATGCTTTGAAATCTTACGATAAATTAGGCAAAAATTTTTATAATATTTTAATTAAAAATTAAAGAAATAAAAACTTAATCTTCTTCACTAATACTTAGGATCAATTTAAAATATCTTGTTCAAAATATCATAAAAATATATCAATTCTGATAGATAAACATTTAGCATATATTTTCAAATATAAGTTAATACGATATTAAATGAACGATTGGACTGTATCTACTAAGTTTTCAAAAAAATGGCGATTAGCATCTAGTTTTGTTTCATTTTTAGTAGGCTACACAAGTCATTTGTTTGCAAGTAATATTCATATTAATCCAGGAATCAAGCATTTTATTTTTTAGCATTAATAAAGAGCGCTTCAATAAAACAAAAATAATAAACATAGAGAGTTTTAATAAGATATTGCATGACCGGCCAAAAGGAAAGCCCTTAATAACTGTTTGCAATCATGACTCTTGTTGCGATGATCCGGTTGTGTTTGGTAAAATCTTAATTAGTAAAAAATTGATTATTTTATTTTGTTTTCTTTTTCCAGGAGCTATTCTTCCACTTTCGACATTTTTAACGCCTGAAAAACCAACTTTGAGATGGACTTTGGCTGCCAGGGAAATTTGCTTTAGTCAACCATTTCATTCACTTGTTTTCCGCTTGGGCAAAGTTCTGCCGATTGTTAGAGGGGACGGAGTATATCAGCCGATTATGAATCAAGTGTTGGATGATTTGAATAAGGGTGATTGGGTGCACATTTTCCCCGAAGGTAAAGTGAATGAAAAAAAGGAATATATTAGGCTAAAGTGGGGTGTTGGCCGACTGGTCGCAGATGCAAAAATAACACCTGTTGTTTTACCGTTTTATCACTATGGTAAAAGAAAACAAAAATTAGGAAAATTATAATTAAATTATTTCATTTAATATAGGTTTTGATGACATTTTACCAAATAAACAGCCCTATAGACCTCAAATGGGGCAAAAAGCTACAATTTTGTTTGGAGAGCCTATTTATTTTGATGATATGGTTAAGAGTCTCAAAGAAAAACAGCTTAGTGCAGTAATTATTCTAGTTATTTTGAAATAATTTTATCTTAATCTTTTCTTTCAGATAGAAATACGAAAACAAATAACAAATAAAATTGAAGAGGAATTTTACAAGCTCAAAGAGTACGCTAGATCTTTTCATGAGGATCATGTCAAGCAAAAAAAATAATTATCCAAAATATGCTAATCAATTTTTATTTTTTATAATCATCAATTTAAAAAAAAAGTTTTTTGTTAACTTGGAAACATGCAAGAAAAATATTAATCGCAGCCATTCTACTGCATAAAAAATAGTGTACATTTTAGCACCCAAAATATGTTTATTTTATTACTTGAAAAAAAAATAAAAATCTATTTACATTTAAATTTTTATTATTTTGCTAAAAAAATTTATAACGATGTTTTAAAATTTTAAGTGTTGGGTACCGTGAGTGGCGGCCACTAGACCGTTGTTGGCCGTTTAGATGGCCGCGAGGTAAAAATTCTTTTTTCCCTAAAACTAAACGATTTTTCTAATACTGAATTCTTTTTTCTATCAAGTTTTCATATTTAAAATATTTTAAAAATTTTTTTTTTACACTCGGCCATCAAAACGGCCAACATCAACTTTTGACGGTCTAGTGGCCGCCACTCACAGTACCCAACACTAAAAATTTTGGTCTTAAATTTTGGCTTATTTTTACATTTAATAATTTTGAAATTAGAGATTGATTAAGAATTAAAAAAATATTTTTTAATCAATAAACACAATTAATTAGAAAAATTTTTATTTAAAAAAAATAGATGTTTTAATTTGGTTTAGAAAATTAATTTTTTGTTTTCAATTATTTGTTTAATTTTTGTTTGAAAAAAATATTGATATTGCAATAAGAGAAAAAATTCATAAAACGAAGTGCTTACTCTAATAAGCTAAAATGTATCAGCATTCTTTATTGTTAGAAATTATGCATTTTAGACAAATGAATTTAAAAAAAAAAGAGAAAATCTTACATTGCATTTCATAGCTTCTGCATTCGATTCATTATAGAGAAAATAAAGAAAACATTTTTTTAATAAAAGTAAATTTGATTTTTAGATAAGAAAATTTGTGCCTAAACGACAAAAATTCGACACTTGAATGAATTTTATCAACAAACCAATAATTAGCAAACCAAAGTTTATTATCAAAAATTTACAAAACATAATTTACAATGACCAAAAATGATTATGATCTAAATGACGAGGGACAAAAATTTATCGAGCTCTCTCAAAAGTCAAGTATTAAAGTTTGACTATTTATGGAAAAAAATGAAAAATATTTAAATCAAAGGTCCTGAGGTTGAATTTAAAAATGTAACAAAGGAAGTGAAATTTTTAGATGAAAAATTAGATTATCAAAATTCAGATTTTGTTTATCAAGAAGGTGGCTGGGGATGGATTGTGGTTTTGTGTTCAGGTTTTTGTCTCGGAATTTTAATTGGAATGATAAACAATTATTCATTATTATTAAACGAAATGGAACGAGTCTACAATCAAACAGAAAATCACGTTGTTTATACTGGTACATAATTATTAATTTCTTTCAAAAAATTTACTCTTTCTTTTTAAAGCTTGGATTGGAAGTTTATCGACTGGAGTTCAATATATATTTTGCTCTTTTGGAAGTATTGCAACTGATTTTTTTGGTCCTCGTAAACCAGGAATTTTTGGTGGACTTGTTTCCGGTGCATCTCTGGCTTTATGTGTTTATATTGATGATTTGAGACTTTACTTTATAGCCTATGGAGTTTTATATGGCATTGGTCAAGCATTTCTTTTAACTTCAACTCTTGCCATTCTTCCGCATTATTTTAATAAAGTAAGCAATTAACTTTTATGTGACAAAATCTTAAATTTAAAAAAAAAAATTTTTTATTTTCTAAGTAATTTATTTTTTAAGCTGTTAAGATATAAAATAGTCAAAAATTTTCTTTTACTGAAAATAAATTTATGATTTTGGACACATAATCTTTTAAAATTTTATAAACAAAAATTTTCAGCGCATATCGCTGGCTAATGGAATTATGAATCTTATTGGATCAATTGTGGTTGTTTTACTGCCAATATTTACCTCAAAATTAATTGATAATCACGGCTTAAAGACGACATTCTTATTTTTGAGCTTTCTAAATTTTATCACAATGTTTATGGCTATGACTTACAAACCAATGATACCAGTATTAAATCACAAAAAAAAAATGCACAAATTAAAAAGCAGTTTTGGACTTGAAGTTTTCAAAAAGCCTCAATTTATTGTGTTTTGTGTAGCGTCATTTTTTGGAATGCTTGGCTATTTAATTCCAATAGTCAATATTGTACTTTGTTTAAAAAAAAAAATTTAAATTTAAAAAAAAAACTTTCTTAAGGACCATCATTCAATTAAAGTATTCCCAAATGACAAACCATTTTATATAAATGTGGTATTTGGCGCAGCTTCGGGCTTCGCTGCTTTGGTGTTCGGAAAAATTGGTGACCATACGGTATTATTTTAAATTAATTTTATTTTCTATAACTCCTAAAGAATAAATTTTTCTGCCAAGAGAAAAAATTTGCTAATTAAACTTTTAGAAATTTCATAGGGTTCATTATCACACATTAGTGTTTATTATATATGGAATTGTTCAACTAACTATTCCAATGGCAAGGTGCTTCAATGAATTACTTATACAAATGGCCATTCTGGGTTTAATGGATGGGGTTTTGCTGTGCTTTATTGTGCCGATTTCGTGTGATTTAGCTCAATCATCTAAACTGGCTAATCATGCTGCGGGTATTTTAATTTTTCTTAAAACTAAATATTAAACAATCAATTTAATTAATTTATTTTCAAAGGCTATTATCATTTTTTTATCAGTTTACCATCTATAGCAGGACCGGCAATTGCAGGAATTATTTATTCAAAATTCAATTTTTACGATTATGCTTTTTACTTTGGATCGGTGACTAGTTTTATAGGAGCAGCAATATTAATTATCTTCATAACATTTTTCGAATGTATTGAAAATAAAGTAATTTTTTAGATCTTTTATTAAATTAATTTATTTTAAAAAAAAAATTTAAGAAAAAAAGCTTTTTGATTGAAAAATCGATCGATTCAACCGATTTAAACAAGTCCTAAATTTTACGTCTTAGTTAAAGCTAAATTAAAAAAATAAACTTTTAATTAAATTATTTTCAATTTTTATTTAATAAAATTTTTTTAAATTCTATTAATTAATTAGTTTATTTTCTATTTTAATTTAGATTTTAAAAGTTCAATGTTTATTCTTTATTTAAGCTGATTTGAGTTCAACTTGAAAGAAAATTCAGTAATTTAATTTTTATATGATTTTCTATGATTGAAATAAATGAATGCATTGTTTAGATGATAATTTTGTCAATTGATTCTAATATGCTCAATGGAAAAATTAAAGATTGATTTTTTAGTTAGAAAATTAGATAAACTTGAAAATGGGAAATATCCAAACTTTTTTACGCACAAACTTGAATTCAGATCTAAAAATTTGAGAGACTTTTAAGAAAATTACCGCAAAAGAATTCCTTCAAGTGTCAAGATTTATGAAAAGAAAATATTTATCGAATGCTATTTTTTTCAACTTTTCGTGGACCAAAATAAAATTAATTAATTGACTTAGCTGTATTAAAATTTATTCAGATAAAAATTGAATTATAATGCGTCTAAAAAAAAGATACTCATTAGCTAAATAAGTAAACTAATGCATGTTTTAAACCTCTTTCATTAAAAAAATGGGGGACCAGTTTCGACTGGGAATTTTGATAATTACGGTTTAGATGATCAACTCGATGCAGTCACCTCTGTGTCAAATCGGAGCCTTCGCTCAAAAAGGTACTTAGAAAGGTGCCCCCTATGCTCCACAAAGAGCGAACAAGGTTTAAAAAAAGAATACTCATTAGCTTAACAAGTAAACTAAAATAACTTCCTAAGAAACATATTGAAAATATGCTTGTTGCAAACCATATCGATCAGCTAATTTAAGTTTAAAATTTCAAATTAATTGGACTCTTCTTTTGGAAAATATCTGAAAAGGCATGAATATTCTTGATTTTATTAACATTTGCAAAAAACTCAATGCATAGTTTCAATATTTTTATCAAATTATTTAATCATAACAGGTAAATATTTTTCAAAATGATTATGAAGTAAAAACTGTGTAAAAGTGTTTGGGCAGTCATCAAAAACAATCTTAAAGGTTAATTTTGCACCAAAGCTTATTTATTATCTGTTTGGCTTTAAAAAAATGGGACAGAAAAAGAGCTTAAAAAGTTCCAAATTATGAAAGAAGTTTTAATTTGATAATAAGTGGTTAATGATGCATGTTTTAAATCTTGTTCTTAGAAAAATTTGTCTTCAAGTCAACTAAACTTTTTCTGGTACAGTTTAAAGCT
>VANL01001467.1:0-13198 GCA_006352455.1 Brachionus sp. 'Tiscar' | reverse complement strand
TTTTTAAATGATAATTTAGAATGAACCAAATGATGATAAATCAGCTGATGAACCAAGAGTGGAAAATGAAGCCAATGACAATTTGCTCTTCAAGCATGGTCAAAAATTTCATCGAGTTCGAAGTTCTAGATGAAAATATTAGTGACCATCAACCTACTGTGACCATATTCGACAATATTGAAGTCAACCACTCAATTTCCTTAGTATCGAAAATCAACTGGCAAAAATTTAAACAACTAATGTCAGCAAAAGTGTCAGTCAAAGAAAGCATTAAAAATAAAGAAGAATTAGATCTAGAAGTAGAAAATTTTAGTACAACAACGCTCCAAGCTCTTGATGAGGCTAAAACATACTTCCGTATATCAAACAATAATAAACAAATATTTCCAATACCCTATTATGTTCTTAATTTAATACGAGATAAAAATAAATTAAGGAAAGTGTTTCAAAAAAGTCGATCAAGCGAGCACAAAAAAATACTAAATTCAATCAATAATCGACTAAAAAAAATAACCAAAAAACTCAAAATCGAAAAACTAAGAAACGAATTCGAAGAATTAGGAAAATTCAATCAATCAAGTAGTAAACATTGGTCACTCATTAAAAGACTTGAAAATGGACACAGCACCAAAAAAAGCGAAATTCATATAAAACAAGATAATTCAATTATCACGGACCAACCAACAGTAGCCGAATCATTTGCCGATAATCTGGCACAAATTTTTAGTTCACAGGACTCGAACTTGATAAACGAACCCAATATACCCAATAAACCAATTTTTAGCGAATCTGAGTACATCTCATTGAAAAATATAATTGACTCAATCAAATTAACAAATCAAAAAGCAGCAGTGGGTTTGGACCAAATATCAAACAAGTTTCTAAAAAACTTTCCATTCCTAGCCTTAAAAGCGCTTCACACACTTTTCAACACTTCGCTGAAACTTGGCCACTTCCCAACAATGTGGAAACAGGCAAAAGTTATAATGATACCGAAAAAAAATAAACCACCTGATCTAGTCGACTCATATAGACCAATTTCACTGCTATGTTGCGTGTCCAAGCTTCTTGAGAAAATAGTGAATGAAAAAATCTTAAATTGGGCAGAAGAAAAAAAAGTATTCCCTGAGTGTCAAGCCGGCTTCAGAAAAAAGAGATCAACCCAAGAACACATCTTAAGACTTACTCAAGATATATGTAGTGGTTTCAATGAGAAAAAACTCACCGGGGCCGTCCTTTTCGACCTAGAAAAGGCTTTCGACAAAACTATACACCAAAAAATATTAAAAAATTAAGCGAACTAAAAATTAGCCCAATTTTTCTTAATTGGATTAGGAGTTTCTTGAACGGTCGATCATTTGAAGTTTTCATAAATGAATCAAAATCCAGTACTAAGCAAATCTACTGCGGTGTACCGCAAGGTAGTTGTCTGTCTCAAACCATTTTTATTCTCTTTTTTAGCGACATAATAAAAGAACTACCCGAAAATATAAAAGTAGCTCTTTTCGCCGACGACCTGTGCATATGGATATCATGTCTCTCCATCAAAGAAATTGAGTTCTATCTACAAATAGCTACAGACAAAATAAATGAATTTTGCAACACATGGGGTTTCATAATCAACAAATCCAAAACATGCCACACAACTTTGGAAAGGTCAAATAGCCTATTTATAAAATTCCTAACGAATAAATCCAAATAGGAATTGATAGCAAAAGAAATTCATGAATACATGTCAACACGGCAATCAAGCACAAACAAAAAATTCGAGACGCCATTAGACGCATTTAATAGACTAACAAACTGTACATAGAATTGTAAATGTTGAATGAACACATTTTTTTCTTCCCATTTTATACTATTTATATTTCTCTTTTTTACTTTTTTTTTTAAAATCTTTCTACTCTAGAAACTCGAACTTTTTATTTTTTCCCTTTTTAATCAATGCTTTGTAACAATTGGGTTTAAACGAAGGCGCAAGCTATTCGGACGAACCTGGGGTCGGCCCCAAAGTAATTTTTTTTTATTTATTTATTTCAATTCGTGTTTGCAAGGCTAGTTTGCCTCTAAAACCATACTCTCTAAACAAATCCAAAACAGTCAAATAGCTTTTGCCAGAATTGAATGTTGGATCAAGAACAGCTATGTCGTTTACTTGAGATTGTTTTTTATCACAAAAAAGCTCAATTTCTTGTTGGATTCTTTTCTCACAGAAGCCCTGTCTTTGAGTATATTTATCTTTGTGCTGACAAAAAGAACAATTGAACGGACAATTGAATAAAAATTAATTTTATTACTTATAAATATTTTTTAAAGTTGATTCAAAATTTATTCAAAAGACCAGCATTTTGAAAATCAATTCAAGATATAATAATAATAATAATAAGCTACAGCAGGCAGGCTTGCGGAGTCGACTTACTAAGGAAGCCATCTTTGGTAGCTTCTTTACAGTGTCCAAGAAAATAGGTTGATTTGTGACTGTCTTAGACATAGTAGAGAAAGAGAATATCAGTTCAATTCTTCAATAGAGTTCATCTTAAGATAATAAATTTATTTTTGAATTTATTTAAATAATTTCAATTTATATATTTTATATTGATTTTAAAAATAAAATAATCAAAAAAAACAATTTTCTCATCTCATTGATAAGATAAATTTTTAAATTTAAATGTTTAAGTTTATTTTTTGTAAAGTTTATTTTGAAATTTCTAAAATATTGATACTAATTGAAATTTCTAAATAAGTTCTATAAGAAATATATAACTTGCACATTAATTGCATATTTATTTTGCATTTTTTCAAATGTAAATAATTAAAATAAAAAAACAGCTTTAAATTTCTTAACACAAATAAAAAATAATCAAAAAAAAATAATTTTATTACATATATTTTTTTTATAGCCACCAAAATATGGTCAATGAGACTAAATAAGTGAAATAATTTAAGTTTTCACAAGTAGCTATTTTTGTTTTGGATTTAAAACTAAATCCTCACATAAAATAAATAAATTTCGATATCATTTATGTGAAAGCAATAATTTTGCCATTGCAGACATAAAAATTGAAATTAATAGAATTTAGCTAAAAGAATTTGATAAAAATTGTTTCAGTATTTTAGCAGCTTTAGCCTGCTTATTGGAGGTAAAACTCTTTTAAAATCAATGAGCCGTGTTGAGATCTTTTATCTAAATTTTCATTCTAACAGTTGGGAATAATATTCAAATTAAAAAAGCAAAAAACTGAATTAATTACAGATCTTTAGAAAATTGAATCTGCAAGTATTTATTAAATTACTCTTAGTTTATCACGGTCAATTTGTTGTCTATTCTGATGAAGTGCATTCAGATTATCTTTGATTTTCTTCAAAACGCGTTTAGTATTAAGAAATTTTTCAAAAAAAAATTTTCATTTTTATTCATAGGTATAATTGATCAAAAAATTTAATAAACAATTTTTTTATTAGATTAATAATTTTTTCTCTTATATTCTTGCTTACATTTAAGTCTAAAATTTCGTACTGATAAATTGTTAAATGATTAAAACAATTTTCAATTTAGAAATATAAGAAAATTAAAATAAATGCTGATAAAAAGTTGTTTCTTAAAATTCAAATGGCTTCAAACAATAATAGTTTAATTTCTAAGGAAATACTAATCGACTTTTTTTTCTTGAAAGCAGTGAATTTTTAGAAAATTTTCCTTTTAATTAATTGTGAAATTCTACTCTTTTGAGCAAAAAAACAAAAAAACTTAAGATCATCTCAAGGAGCGAAATTTGTACAATTAGAAAAATTTTATTTTATTTTATTTTTTTTGTCATTAATTAAAAAAAATGCCAATTTAATCGCAATTATTTGAATTTTAGATTTTAAAATTTTATCAAAAAAATGCCTTTTTTCATAGTCAGTCAACTTTTAAAATTTATAATTAATTAAAAAAGTTAAAAAACTGATCGTAAATATACTCAGCTTAGAGAAAATAAATAAACCAAATAGTTGTCTTTGTTTATTTTTTCTAATAGTTCAAGTCTAGCTCTAAGAAAAATAAAATTTTTATTGCACATAAAAATGAATAAAATCAAATTAGTTTATTATTTTTAAAAGATAAAATCAACGCTTTATCGATTAGCAGAAATAGGAAATAAATACAAATTTGATTTCTAATCTGAGGCTCTTCTTTAGTAAGAATTATGTAATTTATTTGAAAAACAATATGCAGACAGTATCTAATATTCATAAGTTGTTGTTTTTTTTTTTGAAAAATTATAATTATTTAACTTAGAATATAGAATATTTGAAATATTTTATTTGAACTGTTTTTTAATCAGATTATCTAAATCATTCATTTAGAAATTAAGATTGATTATTAAGATTAAATTAAAAAATCGCAGATTATTTATTTAAATAATATAAAACGCTCACAAAGCTTGGAAAAAATGTTTGCAGTATTTCAAGTTAAAATAAAAAAGTATTTTCTCAATTTAATTAATAGACAAGAGTAAATTAAATTTTTTATAAATATGACGTGTTTGATTCATGCTATTAGTCTTAATTAAAATTCCTAATACCAAGATAAGAGCTTTTTGAAAATAAGCTGAAACAAGAATTTTGTATCATGTAATGAGAAGATAGAAATGAGTATTGCAAATCATTAATTGGCATGAAATAAAATTTAAGGTCTAATTTTTGTTTCGTAGCAAAATTCCTAGAACAAACTTTTTTTTTTTAAATTAACTTTTCTAGTCTTTTAAATTTTAAATATTTCTCTATTGTTCTAAAATAAACAAGATAAGAAGCTTAGATGCTAAAATTATTCTAAAAATAGTTTTCAAAAGTTAATTTTAGAGTTTATAAATTCTATTACATAAAATTGGTCAGATAAATAAATTAAAAATTTATTCTGGTTCAAAAAGATTGAAATTTATTAATTAAAAATATTTTTAAAAATATTTTATTCCAATAGTAATAATAGTTCTAATTATAGCTATTTCGTTAATTAAGACCAAGTCCTATTAAGCTGTAAGTCATTGCCAAAAGAATTTAAATTGATCATTACATATTGATATCATTAGTTATTAGTTTAGCTTCTCTACTTTTGCTCTATGATTCTATTTTATTTGCTAATGTGTTAAAAACATTAAATACATTAAAAAAATAATGTTTTTTGAAAAATTGGATAAATTTGTTAATAAATGATTGTAAATGTTTATAATTTTGACATTTGTAAGTCTTGAGTCAGTTGAAACTTCAACAAAGTTTTTCGACCATTAAAGAATTAATTTCTCCTTTCTAAGTGCCTTTTGTCCCATATTTTTTTAATGAAAGGGGTTTAAAACATGCGCCCCGTACTACAGAGACATTCATAAGATTTTCTCTCCTTGAGCGAACAAGGTTAAACAAAAAAAAAATAATTAATTTAATTACGGTTTAGATGATGAACTGGCTGCAGTTATCTCTGTGTCAGATCGAAGCCTTCGCTCAAAAAGGTACTAAGAAAGGAGATGAGTGCCCCCTATGCTCCACAAAGAATGAACAAGGGTAAAAAAAAAATAAATGATTAATTTTGTGACAGGGAAATCTCGATTTTTTAATTAGTAATGTTGAGTTTTATTTAGTATTTAATGTCATAATATGATTTGTAAAACTTAGAGACGTATTTCACGTTAAGAGCAAAGAAATACGGATGTCGCATTTACCCTTGTAAATAATTGCCCCCAAAATTGAGTCTTTATTGAAGAATTAAGGCCATTAGATGATAGAAAATTTTCTTCAAATTAAATAAGGATCCAAGCATGCTTTACAAGTAAGGAACATAGATGGAACAAGGCCACTTTTGATTAGCTTTTTAATAGGGAGTCTTATGGCGGCACTTATTTTCAAGGGTTTATACGGTACAAAAAGCTTTTTTAATTTTTTATTTTGTTTTGTACTAAATTTCACAAAGCCTTTTAAATTTTGTTTGTTTTTAAAAAATAAAAATTTTAACTAAATAAGAATTTGCTTAATTAGTTTAAAAATAATTTAGGAAAAATTATTACAGGACAGTTCCGAATAGCGTCGTCGCCTACTTTATAGTTTTTCATTTTAAGTAAATAGTCAGACTTTTTTATCAAGAAACTTTTTAAATGTTTCATAGAACTTTTCTGATTAAAACTTTTTACTTTTCCTTCTAATTAACTTTCTTTTGAGTTTGTCGAAATTTGGTAAAATACAGCATAAAAAAACATTAAAAAATCTTAAAAATTAGTTCTGTAAATGCAACATACTCTAACATAGAAAATTTTATTTTTAACAATAATCTTGTAAAATTCCTCAAATTTAGCACTAAAAAATCACACTTTCTTTTTATCTAAAATCTACTTGCTGTCACTTTGTGTATTCTTAAATTTATTCTAAAACAAGACTAACTTAATTAACTAGATAATTTTTTTTTCATTGTCAATATTTTGCTAGAAAAAATTAATTTTCTATTAAGAATTCATTCAAGTACACAGTGGGTTCAGTGAAGAACAAAACTTCACATTTATTCTTTGTTTAAACTCGCTACCACAGTGACTCAGTTTATTAAGATTTTCTTGGTATAGTTTTCTTTTATTCTACATTGTTCAATCTAAACTTTTTAGTGCTATCTATCTTTATTTATATTTATTTATTTAATTAAAGTTTAAGTTCCATGCACAAATTGAAATAAGAATTAATAGACAGTTAAATATCCATTTTACAATTAAGTAAAAAATTCAGTTTGTTATATACAAAAAAATAACTAAGATTATTCAACATACAAATAAAAATAGTATTTATCGGGTTGGTGAGTCCAGAGTTGTTACATTCAAGACACTATTTATCAATTGCTTTTGAAAATTATTAAAAATTAACTTTTTTTTTTTTAGTATGGTATTAACTTACTTTATTAACTTTAATTTTTAGTATTAACTTTTTGTTGAATAATGAATTTTAGTAAACATTTTACTTCTGAGTTATTTGCTCATATAAAGTTTATAATACTAGAGATCTATTTTAACTTTTGTTTTTAATTGAGTTAAATATATATTTATTTTTAAGAATTAGACGATTGTAATTAAAATATTAATAGCAGTGTTATTTAGTATTAATATTTTAATTTATCAATTAGTTAATGTAGAATAACAAGTGTTTTTTGAGTGTGTTTAATAATTTTACACTCGAATAAGGCTTAGTGCTAAAATTTGGTACCATTTTCATAATTTATGTTTGCCTATGATGCAAGAAGCAGAAGCCAGAAGAAAATCGATAAATCCAAATAGTCCAATTGGATTTTGTTGATAAATGAAATAGGAGGAAACAAAAAAATAGAAATAAATATTAAACAGAATGAGAACAAATGAATGAATAGAGAGAGAGAGGAAAAAAAGCCAGCTGGATTTGTTAATTAACTACTCTTGAGTGATTATTGTCATTGTTTAGAAAAAGAGCCGATAAGGATTAGATTTCTGGAAAAAATAATAAATTATGATGAGGGATTTGAATGACAAGCTTGTGCGTGAGTGTTTGTCAATTAATGAATCGTGTGCTGTTTTCGACAACATAAAAAAAGAGAAAAAAAAATGAAAAAATCGATAAAATCTAAAAAATTATGATTTGTTATTAAGCGATAATAATTTATGATTTTGTTTAGTTCGTTATTTTCCTTATTTTTCTTCTTCCTCGTCTTATTTTCAGTTTTTTTCTTTTTCTATATATTATTTTTTTTTAGTAAAATTTTTGTCGTTAGAAATAAATATGGAACTTAGTTTTCTAAATAAGCAGAAGTATACGCGTGCCCGCTTTCGGACTCTTGCACAGCTTGAACTCTGAACTTCACTTAAACAACTCGTTTCTATTTTAATCTCTTTTTTTTTAGTCAGAATAATTTTTTCGTTCATCATGGCTTTTTATATTCAAAAAATTTATTTCTGATAAAAATCAATATATTGATTTTAGATTTTTGTTTTCATTTGTCTCTTATACACTCCTTAATTTAGTGAAACTAATTATAAAACATTACTCAATTATGTCACGGCTATGTTAAAAGTAGTTTGACACTTTGACAAGATTAAAGCTTAGATAACCAGAAACATCACACAACACATCGACACTTTATTTGTCTTATCGCGGTTTGTTGTTTTCTAAGCTAGTTTTAAATCTAACTCAGGGATAACCTTTTACCCTGATATAACAGTGCTGTAGACATGAGTTTGTCTGATTTGAAGCATACCGCTTTTATTTTATCAATTTGGGCTTAATTTAGCTAAATGAGTTTTTTTTCATATAAACTTGAGCTTTATTAATTAAAAAGATGAGTTCGCTTTGATTAAGAGGGTCCTAAGAGGTGAAATCATTTAAGAGGTCTTTGAAATGTCAGCTATTTCCTAATTAGAAAATTGTTCCTGTAGTGTAATGGCGACCGATGGCGACACTTTTATTGTCTTCAAATAAAGCTTAGTCTGGAAAAAAAAAATTTTTTTCAACAAATTTTGAAAACAAATTTTATTTTATAATTTTTAGTCTGCAAATTTTTTCTGAATATTTAAATAAAAAAAATTGAGTAATTTTCTATTCTTATCTTTTTAGATATTTTTATATTGATAGGAATGTTTAGGCTAATGGCTGATTTCAACAATTTTCCAAGTCAATCAGTTAGTAGTCTGCACAATGCGAACCAAATACACAGTCATCACATGAATCCGGCTAGTCATATTCCTCAATTTCAGCCAAATCACAATCTAATGAATACGCAATGTCAAAATTACGCATACGCGCCAAATTCATACTTTGATGATCCGTATAGCAAAAAAACTTCTTACATGCATCCAGCACAACAGATCAAAAATCCGAATCGAAACAAAAAAGTCAAAGATTTGATACTTGACATGCGCATGCAGCAACAACAACAGCAGCAACAACAACCGCAGAGCCAAATGCAACACCAGTACGCCCAACAGCAACAACAACAACAACAGCAGCAGCAGCATCAAGTTCACATGGATCAGCAATATCAGCCGTACTACTACGAGCCAGACATACCGCAAAATTCCATAACCCTGAATTGTTTGAACAACAATCAACACGCGTCGAATCAAAATTCACTGGATCTAATTCAATTGCTTAACTCGACTAACACAACCATAGACGAGTCTAATTTCCAAGCGCCGCTTAATCAGTATCACTTGGCCTCCGAAGATGACATATCTTCGCTGTCCTCAAATTCTTCTCTCTCATCCAATCAACATTTTCTGCCACCCACTCATCATCAAATTCAACAACATCATCAACTGCATGACATAGTCGAAGACTGCAATGTAGCTGTTAATCTATGCGAAAATCAAAATCAAGATGAAGACAATTTTCTATACAACATACTAAATAAAATAAATACTCAAAACGATAAATTAATTTTACTAAGCCAAGACTTTGAGACTCCATCCAACAGTTCGCCATCGTCCTCATCGTCTACCTCGGCTAGTTCCAACACTCAGGAGGACAAGTCCATCATGATTAATCAGTGTGTCTCAATGGACGATCAGGCGAACACTACGTACGCAACTCTACAGCCCGCTGGCAATGCGGACATGGGCAAAACGGCTGACTTTTTGCCCCAAGATAGCATGCTCGAGAACATACCGCAGTACATGGTTCAGTCGAACACACCTGAGCCTTTAGTCGAGAAAAAAGAGGTCGAACTCAGTGTAGACTGCAGTCAGACGAAGAGCACACAACCGGTCCCTTCGCCGACTAACTCTCAAATGGAGGAAATTAACACAAAAGAGTTGGCACACAAGATCAGCTCAGAACTAAAGAGATACAGTATTCCACAGGCTGTGTTTGCGCAGAGAGTGCTTTGTCGCAGTCAAGGCACTTTGTCCGATTTATTGAGAAATCCGAAACCGTGGTCGAAGCTTAAGTCGGGCCGAGAGACATTCAGACGCATGTACAAATGGTTGCAAGAGCCCGAATCGCAGAGAATGAACGCTTTGAGGCAAGCTGCGGCTGTCAAACGCAAAGACGAGGATGATGAGGACGAGGAGGACGTAGAGGAAGAGGGCGAGGAAGAAGACGACGAAGAAAGCGAAGAGGAAGAAGAAAGTGTCAAACAGAATAGAATGATGCAAATAAATCAAATTATTATTGATCATCAAATGCAGAATCAAAGTCAACAACTACAGCAGCAGCAACAGCAGAGCACTCAGAGTAGTCAGAGTGGTGGACACCATGCCAAAAAGCCTCGATTGGTCTTTACTGACATACAGAGGCGAACTTTACAAGCTATTTTCAAAGAAACTAAGAGACCATCTAAAGAAATGCAAGTAACCATTGCCCAACAGCTCGGTCTCGAAGTGGCCACTGTGAGCAACTTTTTTATGAATGCGCGTAGGCGATCTATGGACAAGTGGAAAGATCAAGACGATGAGAACAGCAATTGCAGCTCTCAAAAGTAAGAAGCAATTGTTGCTGAAGACAAACATGTGGCCATATCGCATTTTAAACGCTTTTGTGCCTATACGAATCAAAAAATTTTAATTTTTACGGAAATTTTTTTTCGATTATGTAATTTTTTACATTCCAATCTAAGTCATATAAATAAAACCGATTTGTTTTTTAAACTAAATTTAAACCTAGTCATTTGTTTTTTTTTTTATTCTCTTTTATATTCCATTTTTATTTGTAATAAAACAAAATCTACTCGCTTTAATTAAGTAATTAATTAATCAATCAAGTCAGCGTTTTTAATTTATTAAATTTCTTCTTTTTTCTTTTTTTTTTCTGTTTTATTTTAGTTAATTTACCTAATTGTTGTAGCTTTGGTTTTTTTTTTTAAATTGATGTGAAATGATGACAAAAATCAAAAATTAATTTTTTATTTTTTTTTTTAAGTCTTTTTTAATTAATAAATAAAAAAAATGTCTAAAAACTAAAATTTTAATTATTGAAAAAAAAAAACAGTGTCTTGTCATTATCAATTCACTTAAATTAATCTTTTAAACTTAATATTATTTTGTTTTATGCTTTCCAAAAATCTCTCTAAATTACTGAGATTTTGAAATGAGTAATGATATTGAAAATACTTAAACATAAAATAGAAACATATATATAACCTAAGATGACACTGTAAATATCTTTGTAGAAAAAGAGTTTTTTTCTTGACGTGCCGAAGCGCCGAACATTTGAAAATTTCCAACACATTACTGTAAAAAGAAACATAAACTAAAACTATAAAACATCTTGACGAAAAAAAAAATTAAATATTCTACTAAATTTTTAAAATTAAAAATTATAATACATTTTTTTAAATCACTCTTTTTGGACTCTATTTTATAATTTTAAAAATAAAAAAATAAAAAATGAAGTTCTAACAATTTGCTCAGAATTTTGTCTTGTTTTAGAATATGCAAAAATAATTAGGGGTTTAGGGGTAAACCGCGGAGGAGATACAAAAAAACTGAAAAAAACCCAAAATTTTACCATTTTTTGATCATGGTCTTGGTAAATTAGTAGAATGGTATTTCAAATAAGCCACTAATTTGTATAAGAGATTATTCCATATCAGAATTGATACAATACTATTAGGATAAGCATATTTTAAGATGAGTTATTACAGCTTGAAGACAAGATACTTTTTTTTTTGAATCTTTGAGGGTATCCAGTCTAAAGAATTTTTTTTTACTCACCCAAAAAAACATATTTTCCTAGGTTTTTAAGTATGCAGATTAATAATTTAAAGTCGGTTCTTTTAAATTTAGATAGTGCGGTAGTTTTGCTACGCGCGAACCTTAGTTCTTTTAATTTTTGATATAAGAAATAAAAACAAATAAATTTTTTTCATGTAAAACTTGCTGTTTATAAAAAAGTTTTAAAGAACTTTTTCAAGATAGTAAATGATAAAAAAGGCAATGCTTAAAATGATACAACAAACCAGACTTATTTATAAGTCACAAAAAATGAAGTCAAAGTTAAGACTTGACTTAAGACTTGTGAGTTAAAAACAAGTCTGGAACAAACCATCAGAGGTTAGAAAAATAATTTGGAAAATATTCAAATACTTAATTGTTTAGACAAAGGTTTAGATAAAAAAATAATTTTTGATACAATTTGATATATTGAACTATTGATATTGACAAACAAGAATAAGTTTTAGTCTTATTTTCCTATTAAATTAAAATATTAGGCTAATTTAGCTAATGAGTAAAAATTGATTTTTATTTAAAAAAAATTGTCGGAAATAGATAAATTTTTTCTTGTGCAAATTTGAATCTCTTATATGCGGTCTTCACTGTAATCAAATTGTCAATTTGCTTAAATTCTGAAAAATCTGAATTTAATCAGGTACTTTATATAAATGACAGATAGGACATTAAATTTAGCTTCTTTTTCTTGGTAAAAAAAAAATTAGTTTTTCCTAAAAAAATTATAAATTTACATATTCTTTTTCTTTAATATTTAAAAAAATAACATTACATAAATTTTAAGTAAAACTAACAGCCTTAAATAAAATATCTAGAAAAATTTAATTAACAACATTTTCATAAAAAAAAAGAAACAATTTTTAAACTTTAAAAAAAATTTTAATTGATTATAGAGAGGGTCGAAGTATTCATAAAATTTCCCAATGTCTCTGCATGTTAAAGACGCATTTTTTACCAACTCAGTTCAGTTCAATCAAACAAAAACACTAACAATAATTTAAAATTTAAATGACATATTTAAATTGTATCAACTGATACTAAGTTTGTTAAACCAAAAAAAAATCTGCAAATATCCAAAGCACTGGATGTATTAAAAAATCAATAAATTTATTGATGATATTTTTTAGCATAACGAGTTTTAAAAAAATCTTTTTCTAAATTACTTAATTTATATAATTGCTAGTTTGTAAAAAAAATAAAAAATTATTAAATATCAGGCATTAGAACTGTTTTTTTTCGGATACCAGGTTTGGGTTAGGACTGCGTTTGTTAAGTAGACCCGATTCCCAATTCACTCATTTTTTCGGGTACCTAGATCCAGAGTTGTTTAAAAGTCACAAGACTTTAATTTTTTTATTTAAAAAAAATAGGACTTTTGAAAATAAAAAAATCTAAAATTAAAATTAAATAACAGTTATTTTTTATTTTTTTCCTAATTAAAAATAAAATGTAGAATTGATCCATTTTTTAAAATAAAATAGCCTTTTTTATTAGTAAAGCAG
>VANL01001466.1:0-13200 GCA_006352455.1 Brachionus sp. 'Tiscar' | reverse complement strand
AGACTGATACTGAACTGATGCTCGAAAAACTGATACTGACTGAAAACTGATTTTTTTATAACTGATCCCAACTCTGGCTTACAGATCCGCCAACAATATGATTGATCGTTAACTAGAAAAATAAATTTGAATTTTTGAAGAAATGTCAAATTTACACCGCCGGTCCTATGAGTGTTAAAGAATATATGGGAGGAAGACAAAATGTAGAATTTTCTCCAAAATATAGAAAGACAAAATATAGACATGACAAAATAAAGAAAGACAAAATATAGAAAATTTTAATTATATTATTATAATAATATATTTGAGACTTTTACTTTGACTAAAACTCTTAGAGACTTTGACTTAAACTTAAAATTAAAAAGCTAAAATTTAAATTAAGCTTAAAAATGATTAAAAAATTTATGGAACAAAATAGTAATTATTGAATAAAATTGAAAATAGAAAAAAATTGAAATAAAATTTATTAGACTGTTTTTTTTCTACATTTTTTTTTACAGGTAAATTCTATATTATCCAATAAAAAATCGTTTTCTACATTTTGTCTTTCTATATTTTGTCACACTGCCGAATATATATCGTATATGGATTTGTTTAAAAATCCCAAAAAAAAGTCCGGACTTAGACTTTACTTGAGACTTGTGACTTATAAACAACTCTGATTGCATTTATTATTAACCGGTTAAGTATTATTTTGATATATTTTAAAAAATTTAAAGAGAATAAAATTGGAATAAAAATTATAAATAATTTAAAGAAAATTTTATTTTCTATAATCAAAAAAAAAAATAATAATTTCATTTATTTAATTTCAAATATATCAGCTTTGCCAGTCTCAATATTTACTTGTACAATTTTAGTTTCACTTTTTACTAAAATAAATTTTTTCATTACAATTGCTATCGACTCGATGTGCAAATTAAACAATTCTTTTTTAAATGAAAACTTTTTAAAAACTTCACCATTATTCGGATTTATAAAAACCATTTGGCCATCTTTTGAAATAGCACATATAATAAATTCATTTAATTTCTCAAAAGCAACCATGTAACTATTAAAAATTTGCTTCTCAAAAACAATTTTGGCTGTTTGTTTTTCAACCATTAAAATTTTTCCATCAATCGTTGGAATCAAAACACCATTGGCGACCATTATTGGCTTTAAATTAACAGATTTTTTATATTCACTACTCGATTTCTTAGCTGAAATAAATTTGATTTCTATTCGACTAATTTTTCCATCTTTTGTTGTCACATTCACAAAATTTTTAAAGTAATCAAGTACTAAAATTTTCTCACTCATAGTAACATCTTTAACAATACTTGCATTCTTAAGATTGTAGAAAAACAGCACATTTCTCACAGCTAGAGCAACATAATTTTCTTCAATGCACTTAAACAAATTTATTTTACCATTAGCTTTGATTGTTTTAGTTGAAATTCCATTCATTAAATTCAGTGCATATAGTGCTGAATCAATAGAATAAAATACATGTTCTGTATTAGATACAAAACCTGTGTCTATATGTTCAATATTTCCAGTTTTATTCAATCCAGAAATTTTTCTATTCATCTTTAAACTTTTAGGCCATATTTTAATTTGATTGTTTGAATCAAGAGTTACTAGACTCTGATTAGCCAGCAAAGCTAGTGAGACTATTTTAACTCCGGCTACCAAAGACTTTTCTATTTCACCTTTTGTATTCAAAATAAAAATATTTCCATTATTCATAGCAATGTATAAATTGGTAGAATTTTTATTATTCACTCTAGCTGACACATAAGAGCTAGGTGAATTTAGTATTGAAATTTCTCCTGTTCCAGTTCCAATAAATATGTGTGTGGAGTTTGAACTAATTGCTTGAATGTTGCGGTAAATGGTGATGTTTTTAATTTTTAAACCTGAAAGTAAATCATAGTAGAACAAATCTTGACCAACTGCAATGGCAGCAAGGCCCTTTTTGACATATTTTATTTTAATAATGTTGCCTGGCATGCTTATAATTCTAACCAGATTTTCATTAATATAATCAAAGATGAACAACTTGGAACCTATGGTGTACATGATATGCTCAATGTTGTCCAAGTAGCAAGTTGAGAGAATTAAGATTTGACCCTGATCTCTAGAACGATTCAGGTTTTTAATAAGATCAAAGCTTTTTGGTTCGTATATCTTAATTTGCTTGGCTACATCAACAGTAGCCAAATTTTGATTTAATAAAATGACCATATCAACAATTGGACTATTTGTTTTCAAATTTTTTATAATTTTTTGCTCTGAATTAAACACAGTTAATGTAGAATTTTTTGAGGCCAACATAACTTGGCCTGATTTAGTGGTCAACATAGCAGTATAGACCATTTTAAAGATGCTAGTCGATCTGACCAAAATTCCCGTACACATCCAGTAGGACAAATTTGCATTTTCAGATAGAGTTGCAAGCATTGTTGAGTTGAAATGGTCGATATACTCTAATTCTTCAGTGTACACATGAGTAGAATTGTCAAGATTTGTGGTATTCCAAATGGTCAGTCCAGATGAGGAAACACTGCTTAAAAAATTTCCAGCAAAGCTAATTGTTTTGACTGGTGACGTTTTTGCCAATAAAACTAAGCCTAATTTAAGAAAAAAACTAAAAACGGAAATTAAGAACAATGAAATTAATGAATACCTGGTAGTATATTGTTAACAGCTGAGGGATTGGTAAATATGGGCAATAGTGATAAGACAATTACTATTGAAAATAGAAAAATAGACACTGACACAATAGTGATTAATGCTAGTATTAAATTCAGTATAGAAGGGCCTGTTTGGTAGAAAGTATTCAAATTATTAATATAATTAAAGTTGTGATTATTGTAGAATAGTTTTTGCCAATAACTGTTGATTGCATTTGTTTGATTAACTGCATCTATGTTTGATGGGTCAATAGCTGCTTGATTTGGTCCAACTGAGGCACTGGTATTCATTCTGAAAAAAAAAATTTTTTCAAAAAATTTCTTATTTGATACTTGTCTTTGTTAATTCAAATTAGTTTTTGTTTGAAAATTTTATTGCTAATTGATCATATAATATTTTTAAGAAATTTTTAACAATAAAACTAAAATTTAGCTGATTTAAACAAAATTTGCGAAAGTATTTGTTTGTTGAACCAAATTCAAGAAATATTTTATTGATTATTTTTTTTTTTTTTCAAGACCAAAATTGAATTTTAAAAAAATATGACTTAAAAGAAAATTAATAATGACAACGAAAAATATTTATCTTGATAAAATATTTTTATTTTAAAAAAAAAATTTCAATTGAATTAGAAATTTTTTTTTTATTTTTTGACTAGTTTTGTCTCAATGATTAAAAAAATTTCTAAATTCGCAGTAGGCACTTTTACTCAACTGTATATGCCACCAAGGAACTTTTCAATTCGTCTACTATTAAGTTATTTTTTTACTTTTGATTTTTAATTTTAAAAACTAAAAAGCAGTTGAATAGTTTTTTTTTTCTTATGAAATTTTCATAAGGTCCACCTGACATTATAAAACTGACGCAAAGTATTCTCAAAAGACCTTGTAAAGTCAACTTGGATTTAAAAATACTTTATTCTATTGCGCAGGTATTCATCATTATCTTTAAAAACACTACATATTAAGTCCAAAAAACAGGGAAAACAATTTTTATTATTATTATTATTATTATTTATTTTAATTAACGTCTTTAAGGCGATGTTAATAAAACAAAAAAAATGAGATAAATTTAAAGGAGTTAAAGACAAATTTATGAGTCTATTTTAATTAAATTAATTTTTTTTCCTAGTTTAGTTAAATATTATTCAAGTTTTTTTTTTTTTATTTCGATCTAGAAGGCAAGAATTTAGTTCAAAGCTTGAAGGATCACCAGTTCATCTAGAGGTTGATTTCTACTAGAGGTAATAGATTTTCTTTTTTTTCTTTTAATGGAACTTGGTTAATTTTACAAACATTTTTCTAAAGGTCTCATTTCCTATATTTTCTAAGCATTCTTTGATTGAGTCAGTTATACCATTATGAATTGTATTTCTTAACTCTCTCAGTTTAAATTCTCATTTCTGAGAAATTTCCATCTTTTTATTTTCATCTTCTTTCATGAGCTCATTCAATTCTTTAATTTTTTGCTAAGTTGGTCTTGTGTGTTTCTTTCCAGCTATTTATTGTTTAATAATCTTTTCATGAAAAGCATTTCTCCTCAAAAAAATTTTTCTTCCATCTTTTCTATACGAAGTACACTTAAAAGATGACTTTTTCTTGATATCTTTTGAAGACAATTAAAACTATTTTTTTGTAATCAATAATCAATTTAAATCTTTTTGGTGATATATTTATTGTTTTTATTTACACAAGAAAAGTTATTATAGGTGAAAAAGATGCAAAAAAATTTGTTGCATTAGGTTGAAATATTTTTTTAAATATATTTCATTTGGGTAAATTTTGATTTATCTAAAATTGAAATTTTTTTTTTCTTTTTTCATTGAAATTCACAATACCAAGTTTCAGTTTTTCAACAAAACTATTCCCTGTTTCAAAACTAATAAATTATTTGGTCTATACTTTGACGAAAGTCTTTGCTATGAAAAATAAACAAGGATGCTTAAATATATGAATATAATTAGTTAGTTTATTGAATAAATATTAATGGCACATTGATGACATACATTCGGATTTACAATACTATGTCTGTGAAATAATAAAGTTAAGAATACATAGAATATAAAATTTATAGGTATAGAAGCAATATTCTTAATTTTTTGTGAAGATTCATGTATACTTTCATTAGAACAAATGTTCAAAATTTTATTTTGATAAATATCCATTACATGTTGTTTCTTTAGCTTACTTTCAAATTTTCAAGTATTCAAATTAAGCTTAAATTAGCATTTATTTTAGCTTAAAATCAAGTTTATTATTATGTTTATTTTTATTTAGCTAAAATATTTATTGTTGATTTGATTTAGCTAAAATAAATTGTTTGACTATTTAGTTACGACATATGCATAAGACGATATGGATACAATAAGGAGTCAGTATCAAGTCAGTATCAAGACAGATTGTCAAAAAATTATGGACAAAAAATTTTAACAGATTAATATCTGATATGAGATTAATATCAGATATTAATAAAGTTAATAAAATATTCAATGTTTAGGGAAAAACTAAATAGCAACCGAATGAGTTCACCATAAATATCAATGCTTTATAAAGCAATAAATCAACTTTTATCCAAAACTATAATCCTTTTCTCATATCTTTTAAACAACAACAACTTTATCAGTAAAATTAAATTCTCAAAAATTAGAAATTGAAATTATGTTTTTATTTAATTTACTATTAAAATTTAACTTATTTTTTTTAACATTTACTTTAATTTACTTTAATTTTTGTACTTTAATTTAGTGTTTGAATTGTAAAATTTATCCAATGTTGAGATAGCATAGAGAAAGTGCGATGTTTCAAAAATTTTTTTTTAAATCTAAAAAAAAAAGTCAATTTCAAGATAGAATTGCAAGCATTTTTATATTTGAAATGAAAAAATTTAAATTACACAATAAGGAGTCAGTATCAAGACTGTACTAAGCATTTGACAGACCTCATCTTGAATTAAATACTTACAATTTGGAGATCTTACTTGAAGAAACACATAAACGCCATCGAAGCTGTTCAAAAAAAAAGACTTGTGCTTGAAATCAGGATAATATCTTATGAAAAAGATTGCAAGAATTAATTTTTACAAAACTTAAAATCAGAAGACCTAGAGGTGATTTAATACAAATGTATAAAATAGTTAAAGTGTTGATGTAATTAACTGGATCAGAGAAATTAAAAAAATATTTAATTTATTTTAAATTTAAAATGAAAATGAAAATTTGGAATGAAAATTTAAAAAAAAAAAACTTTTTGATATATTTATTTAGTCCAAAAAAATTAAATATTTAAAGAAAACTTTTTCGATTTCATTAAATGTGTTTGAAATATAATAAAGAATACAATAGCTAAATAATTAATTAATTTTTTTAAATAAAAAATGAGTTAAAATATTTAGATTTTGTGCACTTTCCATTTTTTTTTGTTTTTTAAAAAAAATATTTGATTTGATTTTTTCATACATTCTTCACATCTTAATTTTTAAATTTTGAAAAGCAAAAGTTTATTTTAATTAAAAAATAAATAATTACCTTAAGGTAATTATTTATTTGATTGCTATATATCAATCAACTATAAAAGTGAAAATAAAATTTAAGATTTTTACAATCAAGAAAATGTTTTCAAAAAAATTTTTTATATTTTTTCTAATTGTTTTAGGTTAGATAATATCAAATGATTTTTATCCAATTTAATTTTTTCTTTTAAAAGCTGATTCTGGGTTGCCTGGATTTACAGTTAAAGCACAAGAGAAATCTTTGACTAACTTAAATTCTGTGGCTAAAGATACTTTGAAAGCTGTTGGTTTGAATACAGATCATCTGTTTAAGATAAGTGACTGGAAAAATATGTGCAGTATTAGACTCCGCTCAAGTAGTTCTTTTAGAGGATTTTTTAAAGCCATTAGCAAAAGTGACAGTTGTCTTGCAACTCTAAATGATGAAATCGTAGAAACAAGAATAGTTATGAATGGACCACAATGGAAATGTAGCTGGTCCAGCAGTTCGTTTGTCGCTGGCACTAATTTATCATTTTATCAAATGATTGAGTCAAAATACAATTATGCCCAAAATTTTTTGAATTTAGTTCTTAAAGGCAATGAATATTCCGTAGCTTCTAGTGCCATTGATAACCTAAAAAAGCAACATTTACTTTTAATCAGGACAAATAAGAATACCGCTAAAATGTATGCTAATTGCAGAACAGTTCCCACAAAAAGTGGATTTAGCTGTGATTTAACACTACAAGCTAAATTAAAATATCTTAATTAATTCAATTGCAACTAATTAAAATAAAATTATTAATTTTTTAACTCTAGAAAAATCGGATTATTAATTACAGAAATTAAAACTATTAAAATTTTACGAAAAAAAAAAAATTTAATCTAAAAAATAAAAAGTATTAATTAACAAATTAACTTGAAAAATTTTTTTTTTTATTTTAATCAAAACCGATTAACTTGAAATTTGAATAATAGCATCTATAGACTCTTCTATTTTAATGTCTAAATCAACTTCTATGTTTAATATCAACCAAAGCCATTCGAGCTTCATCGGACACAGCTGCCAGAGTTGTTTCATTTAAAAGCTTTGGCGCTACCATCGGCTCATTAAAAATCATTTTCTCATATAAAATATTCTCTTTTTCAAACAATGCTAATTTAGATATTGGCACAGGCACTATTGTAATATTATCAAATACAAAATCTAGGATGGACTGTAATTGCTATTTTTGCACCAATTATTCTTATCCAATTTCTTTTATAATTACAGTTGAAAGCATTATCATTCTTTATAATGTTATTTTTGTCAGATAACCTTTTTCAACTTCTCCGTTAAGAATGTATTCTTTTTGCGGATCAAATGTGCAATCCGAGAAGCTATTAAGATCAATTCAATTTATTTTTGAGCGATTCGGTCACAAAACAATTCCATCTCTTGTACAGTCAATTCTCGTTAATCCAAACAGACTTATTTTCAAGAATTCTCTTCGGACTATCAAAACTTCGGTTAACCGAAAATCCGAAGAAACTCAAATATATAAAAAAATTGGTTTACCGAAAATTAATTTATTGAAACAAAAAAAACAATTTATTTTATTGATTTTGAATTTGAATTTACAACGTAAAACAAACAAATTTCTCTTTTTTGATCAAGAGTTAGCTCTATTTTTTTCCGAGGTGGAGCTTTATCAGATAAAAAAGAAAGAGATAACAATTAAGTTAAATAAGAATTATTTTTTCCTAAACAAAAATAATATAGTTTTAAATAGTTTTGCACTACAATTAAACAAAAAAAAAGGTGTTATAAACAAATTATTTTTTTAAATAAATACTTTTATTTGTAGATAAAAAAAAATTTTTTTTAATATAAAAAATAAATGTTTGATATAAAAAATAAATCTTTAATAAATAATAATTTCTGTAATTTAAACAAACAAATTATACAAATTAGTCTTTATTTAAAGCACCATTATTTGATTTTGGTGGTCTACCTTTTTTCTTAAGTTTGGCAAACTCACGATCAGCTTCATCAAATTCTTTATTACTTAATTTGCAAAAGGCTATATAATGTTTGCAAATACCAAATTCTAAAAAGTATTTACACGAACAATATTTAGGTTCTAAATAAACTTGACAAGAAACTTGACCATTAAGAATTCGATTGGCAGAGCTTGAACTTATAAATTGAAAATCACTTAAAGATAGCTTATCAGCTTCTATTATTAGGATATTATCTCTTTTATGCTTAAGTTCGAAAGAATCTTGGGATTTACTAAAATCAGTCAACATTTTTTCGAACAATTTACAAGCACCCAATACATTGGTAATAATGCATTTTGTTTAAACTCTCCTCAATGTCTTGCTTAAATGGTTCAATAGACTTAGTGATATGAGTCTTAATAGCTTGTTTCAAATGAAACCAGCACATCAGTATGTGAACACCTGGAAAGCATAAACGAGCTGCAGCAGAGCAAGCAGATTGTGCATCTTGCATCAAAAAACGTACTTGCATATTAATTCCAAAAAAAGTACATAACCCAATAATTGCATTAAAAAAATATTCAAAATCAACCTGTTCCTCACTGGAAACTAAACCAACAACAATTGGATATATCTTTCTATTTGGGTTTGATCTGCCAAAAAAAAACATTGGATATCCTTCTTTTGTGATTTTATAAGTTCCATCAATGTGAAATAATGCAATACCGTTTTGGTTGATTGTATTGCAATTCATTTGTAATATTTTAATTGTAGTGCAAAAAACATAAAGTCTGCTTATTTTTGTACCATTGCCAATTATTGGAACATTTCTGTCATTAGCATTAAAACCAAAAAAAAAGGGTTGATTGATGTTAATAGTTTCAAAATACAAATGGTCACCCAAATAATTCTCAACTGTTTGTACTCGGTTGTCATTTGGGTTTATTTTGGCCTTTTGTCGACTAGCATAACCCATAGCTTGATTAAGATCAAATTTTACGTCCTGTAGCCCGAGTTGATTAATATTGTTATTAATATAAGCACGTATTTGACGAGGATAAAGTTTAGGGTTTGTCTCTAACAGTCGATCTATTCCGATCTTAACAACTTGGGGTAGCCCATTCGTATTGTTGTAGCTATCCTCGATTTCATGATCGTGATCAAGTTTTTGTGAAATTGATCCAATATTTTTTATTGCACAGTATTTTATACTGTATTTAACTTGGCACGATTTACATTTTCTTAATTGTGTCTTTGCTTTGTGTCTGTTTAAAAAATCAACACAAAATAAGCAATACGTTGAATGGTTTGTCTGATAGGCGATCGACGGAGGCAATTCTTTTTGGATGAATTCATCAATTTCCATCTTGTGAATTCCTTGCTTCAAAACAAACCATTCATCGGAATTACTTGAAGCTTGGCTTTCGATATCACTCATTTTTGTTTAGTTGAATAATATTTTAATTTATTTTGTGTTAAAAATGTTTGTTTGGAATTTTTTTTGTTTGCAAATCATATGTTTTTATTTGATGCAATTTAAAATTGTTTGAAAAAGAAAAGAATTTGTTTAACTATATTTACATTTTATTTAATTTAGGTTGTTTTTTATTTAATTTAGGTTATTTTTTGTTTAAGTGAAAAAAGATTTTTGTTTAACTTAATTGGTGAGCCAAAAAGAAACTGTTTTGTCATTTTTAATTGTAACAAACAAAAAGAGAGTGAAAATTAATTAAGACAAGTTTGTGAACTTAAAAAAAAAATTATCATAACAATAAAATCAAAGTACAATCTAAATTACCAAATTTATCTTAACATTTTAGCGAATTTTTTATTCGGATTAGCAAACTGAACAGTTTCGGTTTAGCAAGGTTAAATTACAAGTATTTTTCACTAAACAGCTTTTTTTGGTAAAATTTCTTCGGTTAATCGCGGTTTTAGGATTATTGAGTTTCGGATTAACGAGATCTGACTGTATTTAGGACTAATAAACTTGAGCCGGTATAGAGAATGTTAAATCTGTCTTCATGTCCTCGAAAAACACTAATTGCTGAAAGTTTATAATTACATATTTTCTCTTTAATCTTATCAATAATCGTAAATGTTTTTAGTTTAATGCTGTCTTAATCCGCTAAAATAAGATCGACTGCACTTTCTTTTCTTTAAGTAGTGTAGGATTATTATTATTGTACAGTAGAATCCCTCAAAAGTGAACACTCGCCGTCGCAAGGGATTTTTGTTCATTCATAGGGCTGTTTACATTTGAGGATGCTCTCTCAAAAGTGAACTGTTCACTTTTGTGAGATTAATAAATGTTAAGTTAATTTTTGTGTAAAACAAAAATAAAAATAAAAATAAGACCATGTATTCATTTAAGTATAAGTTGAATGATGATAAAATTAATGCAAAAATTTGAATCTCAAAATTAATCTATATTAGAAAAATGTCAGCATCCAAGTTGAATAACTATAAAAAACTAACCATGAAGGAAAAAATAGACTTATTCAAATAGCTGGTCAAAAAAATAGTTCTGAACGGAGTTTAGCACAAGAATTTAAATTATCACTTGGAGCAGTTAATAAAATACTTAAACAAAAATAAGACATCATAGAAATCTATAAAACGAGTCTAAACGTTGACAATAGAAATCAATGCAATATTCGTAAACATCCTAATCAAAAGTTAAATGAAGCAATACTTAAGTTCTATAATACGGCTCAAGCTCGCGATGTGACATTGTCTGGTACAATTATTAAAGAACAAGCTTTAGAGTATGCTAAACAAATAGGGTTAAACGATTTTAAAGCGTCTGACGGGTGGCTGTCTAGATTTGAAGCCAGGCATTCGATAACTTTTCGTAGTATTACAGGTGAAGCAGCAGATGTTGATTTAAAATTGGTCGACGTCTGGAAAAAAAGAATACCAGATATTTGTTCATCTTATACATTACATTAGAAAATATTTTTAATGGAGACGAAAGTGGTAATTTTTTCCGTCAGTTATGCCGTAAAACATTAGCTAACAAGGATGACAAATTTATAGGTGGTAAATATGCTAAAGATCGTATAACAGTTTTACTATGTGCAAGTGCAGTTGGTGAGAAAATAAAACCATTGGTTATTGGTAAAGCTAAACAACCAAGATGTTTTGGTAGAATGTTACATTCAGAGCTACCTACTAAATATAAATGGAGTAACAAAACTTGGATGACTACTGATATTTTTCAAGACTGGCTCAAAGAGTTAAATAATGAAATGATTAAAAAAGAACGGCGAATTCTTCTTTTTATAGACAACGCACCATCTCATTCAAATGTAAAAATTATTTTCTTCCCACCAAACACTCCTTTGAAGCTACAGCCTTTGGATCAAGGGATCATTCAAAATTTCAAGGTTTTTTATAGGAAGTTTTTGGTAAAAAAATTTTTGCAGATTATTGAGCTCAAGGTCACAGGATCAGCTTTCCAGTTGTGTTCTCAATTTACTGTATTAGTTTCTATTAACAAGACAAATCAAGCTTGGGAAAAAGTAACCAAAGAAACTTTTTCTAATTGCTTTAGAGCATGTGGTTTTTTGAATGATTTTCAACGTGAATTAGCAGCTAATAATATTGAGACGGATGATGAATTTGGTGAATTACCTGAAGACTTAAACAGAGCAAATAAAATGGAATTGAATTCTGATAATGTGGTTAATATTGACAAAATAATAATTTTGATGGTGAAAATTGGAAAGATGACATATTAAATAGTGTAATGGACGAGTAGTTTGTGTAAAGAATTTATGACTTTCGAGAGCAATTTAGTTGATGTGGCCAATGTTAAACAATCGAAAATCGAAGATTATTTTAAAAATTAAATAAAATATGTATTATAAATTTAAAAGTCATGTATATTATGAAGATATTAAAAAACATTTTTGAATTTAACTGTAAATAAATTTTTTTTTCGAGTTTTTGGTTCACTTTTTTCTAAATTTTTCATGTTCACATACCGAACGTTCAGATTTGAGAGATTTTATGCCATGTAAATGGATTCATTTTGGTCTGTCGCTGCTCACATTGCACTCAATTAATGCTTTACCTACTTAACACATTTGATTACAATTCGGGTTGCTAAATATATTATCGTTCGCTATATAAAGTTTTAACAAAGAAAATAATCTATATGCACAG
This sequence comes from Brachionus sp. 'Tiscar', assembly GCA_006352455.1. NCBI lineage: Eukaryota > Metazoa > Rotifera > Eurotatoria > Ploima > Brachionidae > Brachionus > Brachionus sp. 'Tiscar'. The sequence continues at coordinate 879 of VANL01001466.1, read as the reverse complement.
GAATTAACTATTGCTTTATTCCAAATAAGGTTTGAATCTCAAAAGTTGGATACAAAGTTATCTGCATTACAGAGTCTATTGAAAATTTTATTTTTATTTCTAATTTTAATTTTCTGAATTGCTCAGTAATATCCTGTAGTTACCACCGTATTCTGCCACTTAAAGTGTTCCATTTGGTTATCATCACCTTTACAAATCATTAAATCAAATTGAATTTGCAATTATTTCCCATTCCAATTTACTAAGTATTAGTATTCCTTCACTTCTTTCATTGCTTCTAGCTCCGAAAAAGTAAAATAAGTGCTAACTTTGATAACTTTTTTATTGCATTCATATTCTTGCCCATCTATTGCCAAATTTTGCTTTTTTAATATTTCCATATACTTGAAAATGGAGTTTTTTGTTGAAAAAATTTTTATCTTTAAATGTTTTATGGTACAATCCTCTAAAAATTTTAAAACAGGTGTTAAGACCCGTGTCTTGACATCACCCTTTTGTTTTATTTATTTCTTGGCTTAAATCCCTAAAGTCAAAACCGAGACTTTACATTTGGTGCTCAACGGGAGGATTCTGCTATATATTTTATTCTGCAAAAAGATTCGCAGAAACCAAACATAGATTCATTAAAAAATATTGCGACGGCAATGGAGTTTACGACATCAAAGTTGATATCGATGCTTTTGGAAAAGTTATTCGAACAACTAAAGTTCAAATTAATTATTTTCAAGTGGACCGCGGCTATAGGCATAATGGTGATGTTAGCGGTTTTTTGGACATTTGTAAAATGGTCTAAAAAGAGTTCACCCAATTTCTGGTTCACGTTGATCTACTCTCCGATTAAATGGCTTACAGGAACAAAACCACATTATCCCTTACCAG
>VANL01001465.1:0-13212 GCA_006352455.1 Brachionus sp. 'Tiscar' | reverse complement strand
CTGCCAAGTTGTTGACCACTCAGTCAGTGCATCAAGATCCCGTTGTAGCAGTGCCAGGTCGTTAACATTACGGATTATTGCAATGAGCTTACTGTTGTCCGCGAAAAGCTTGATCACGTGATTCACTATATCTGGCATGTTATTGATGTAGATTACGTACAGCAGTGGGCCTAGAACACTTCCCTGAGGGACTCCACTAGTGACTTCCTTCCAGTTCGCCACATACTGTCCTAATTTAATAAAAATAATCTATTCTAATAAAAAATATCTAATTTAATAAAAAAATTTATTTAATTTTTGAATTGCATCTAGAACAAAAAAAAATATCTTCTTTTAGCCATTGGATTTTAGCAAACAACTTTATCATCAATATCATCAGCGTCCAATATTTACTCGTCAGGGTTAATCAAGAAAATACTTTCACTACTTGACATTTTTGGAAATTTTTTGCTAAAATAATTTTATTTGCTTTAAGTTTTTAATATCTGAAACCATTTTTTACTTTTTATACTGTTATTTAATAATTTTAAGTGTTGATATAAGTTTAAATCTTTATTGAGATATATTTTTAATTAATTTAGACGTGTTTTTATGTTTTTAGATGAGTTTTTATAAAATTAGCGGTATTTTTATTAAAAATATGCAAAAATTATTCGCCATTTACTTTAACTAGCTTCTACTTTTAATTGATTTAAATTAGATCACATAAGCCATTTAACCGAAATATTAGGAGGTGGATGGGGCTATGCCAATATAAGAAATAGAAATTTAGCAAGCTATCTATTTAAATTAATTACAAATAAATTAATTGCATCAAAATACAATCCAAATTTAAACAATTTGAAAGGATTTGATCAATTTTTATTGAGAGATTTTTTTTATAAATATTCAAAAGAAAACTCAACCACACATGATAGCTATTCGTGTAAATTGTTTGGAGGTGATCCGTGGCCGACTAGACGTCAAAAAGGCTGTTTTTTTGGCTGTGTTGATTGTTGTTTAAGTGATAGTAAGGTTGATCAATGTCCCATTGAATGTAGGCCAAAAGAACACATGGACTGGATTTATTGTTGAGATAAAATTTATTAAATAAATTAATTTTTTTTATTAAGTTTAAAATAATTTAAATAAATTTTTAATTATACTGACCAATTTGACTTTTGAACGATAAAATCGTTCCAATGTTGATTTATTCTTATATTTTAATCTTTATTTTAATAATTTTAATATTTTAATTTATTTTGCAAAAATCTGCAACGCATAATCAAATTCAGAATTTTAGCAAAAAAATAAAATTTTTACATCAACCTAAAGTGGTGGTTCAGAGGTTGTACCACACGTGCTACAATTTACAGAACATATTTTGTTCATTCAAAAATTTATCATTTTTAAATATTTGGTTTTTCTATTTTTTGTACCAAATTTCACAATTCCCGATAATAGTTTTCTTCAAAAAAAGTGAATAAAATAAATTTTTTTATTTTTCTTTTATTAGAAACACGAAAAAATACATATTTTTCATGACAAATTACTGTTGAATTATTTTGAAATGAGATACTTTTTTTTTGAGAAAAGTAACTTAAGCACTTGAAAATTTTTGTGTTTGTGCTTACTAATTTTTATCTGATGAAATACAATATGTGATTTATTTTCAAATTGTTATTCTATTTATTTGCTGCTGTGATTTGAAATTTGATCAACAATTTTTGTCATCTATTTTTTTTTAGATTTCTAATTGAGCTCAAAAAGAGACTAATTTAGATAAAAAATGGTTTCATTTTTTGTGTTTGAATTTATTTAAAAATTTTATATTTTTTCTTCCTTTTTTTGATAAATCAAAATTTACTAAAATAAAATATATTTAAAAAAATACTGCAACAACTTTATTGCATCGTTTTTCCCTAACATAATCTTTCTGATGTAAATAAAAGAAAAAAAATAATACATCGTTACGATTTTAATTGATTATTGATTTGGTTTACACAAAAAAAAAAAAAAAAATTTGTTGCACCAAGTTGCCATATTTTTTTAAATATTTTTTATCATTAAAATTTTGATTTATCAAGGAAGAATTTTTGTTATTTTTGTTTTTCAAATAAAGTTAACCAAATTGAAAACTTAAGTGCTATCTGAATTCCACATTTTTGACTCAAAAGTTCGTAATCTATGCCCTCGAAAACCCCTAAAAAAATTTTTTTTCACCCAGGGTTCCAAAAATAGCAAACCCTATAAAAAGTTGTTGTTCTTAAAGACTCTAAATCTTAAAGATAAAACTTAGATATACTAAAAAAGATTTTGGCGCTGTTAAGTAGGTTACAATAATGGTGCGACATACGGTCAAGTCCTAAATGCATATTTTTCAGGAAAATCGAAAAAAAACAGTAGTTAAAAATATCGATTTCTTTAGTTTAATCTAAAAATTCTAATAAAAGAATTCAAATTTGACCAATTTGTTAAAAATCACATGATTTGAAGAGATTTTTTAAGAAAAAGTAAATCCATAGATTTGTTCAGAATTTTGTCTAAATTTAAAAAAAAAGAAAAAAAAGTGGGATCATAATTGATCCTTCGGTGGAGATACGATTTAAACTAAAAAAAAACACTTTTTTTTAGCCAACAAAAATCGCCACACCCTTTTTATTTTTTTTTAAATTACATTAGCATGTAGAGAATTTTATGCTTTTTCAGAATAAATATACTTTTTTAGCATATTTAAGTTTTATCTTTGAGATTTAGAGTCTTAAATAACAACAACTTTTTAAATTTTTTTTAGCCCCTTGGTGAAAAAAAGTTTTTTGAACCTTTTTTACATAAAATAAATTTTTTTTTTTTAAACAAAATCGTTCTTATTAAATATTTCTATCATCGAACTTTTTCGAGCTTATTTTAACATTGGATACATTTGATAATTCAAAAAAAAAAATTAAACCAAATTATTTATTAAATTTTCCTAGAATAGCTAAAATATTGCATCTAGCATTTTGTATTTAATTTGCTATTTTTTAGATAAAAATTTAAAACCAAAACTCAAAGCTTTGGAAGCCATCTCAAACTTGTTGAAATTGTTTCGTGTTAAATTAAGACTTTCCTCTACATTATTTTGATTGAAATCAATCAAATATTTAACTGAATTAAAGTGTCCATAGATTGTCAATTCAAGTGGAGAACTTAGTATTGGTATTTTTAAAATTTTCAATTCAAATTTAAAACACAAGTTGTCTTTTAATGGATCATTGAAATTATAAGCTGTCTCGCCACCACATACTAATTTAGCACATAGGATATTTTCTTTGTTACCAATTGAGCTAAAACTAACATATATTTCATAAATATCAATGGATCTAATAATACGAATTGTGTATGAATTATTCTCTGACAAATTTAAATCAGTTATGAGTTGGAAAATTTTTGAATTTTTAAATTTTAAACTAAAAAAATAATTAGATTCTAAATTGAAAAAATAATTTTGAATAAAATGATTAAAGGCCTGGCTAAGAAGAGAGTTTAAATTGTCCAATTTAGTAAGCGAGTCCATTTGAACGGTGTCTACCATTTTGAGTCCGTTTTTGTCCAATTGAAACTGAATGCCGAATTGTTCGTATTTGGGCACAATGGTTTTTAGTATTGGTTTGGCTAGTTGTATTCCTTTTTGCAATGTGGAAAAAATAGTTCCATTGTTTGTTAAACTATTTATTTCTGTTTGTGAATGAACTTGATTAGTCAAATAGTCAAGTGATATGACAACAAGATCATCTTCATTTTTGATAAAATGAAAATTATTTTTATGCTTTTGTTCAATGTTTTTTTTAAAATTTTGATCGCCGATCAACGGACAACCGAAGCCAATGAACAATATTTTGTCTGAATTTTCACTGCCAGCTTTGGTGTTCAGAATTAGCTTTGTTGTTATTAGAGAAGCGATGGCGGCGCCGAGACTATGGCCGGTTAAAACAAGTCTGTATCCTTGACTCAATTTGTTTACTAAATAGTTCAATGGCACTGCTTCGGAGCGGTCGAAAAAACCCGAGTGTATTTTTCCCATATAGGCATTGGACGATGAATTTATGCGGGCGTCTGTTATAAAGTCACTTGTGCAAATTGAGCCACGAAATGCGACCAATATTCGTTTTTGTCCTAAATCAGCAATCAAATAGCGGATGTCGTTCAAAGCATTTATGTGTCTAATCAATGGTGAATTGTGCTGGTGACTGAAGCAAATGTTGTTGAGTGAATGACTGTAGGACACAAATGGAGTGCACTTGAGCAGCTCTATTGGATTCGGATCGTAAACAATTCGACAAGCTATTGTGCAGTTTAGCAGTAAATCTACATAATCCGGACATTTTGCAAGAATATGCTCTGGTATTAAGTTTGCCATAGCTGAGATTATAATTCAATAATTATGTGCAAAAATTCAATATGCTAATTTATACTCAATGAATATAAATTTATTTATATATTTGTGTAGAGCTTAGCTTAAAGGATTTTAATATATTATTAAGTTTTATGTTGACATATAAAATAAATGCATAGTTGATAATATTCTTTTTGAAATCATGCTTTTAAACTCAAATGCATTTTTATACTATCTTTATATTATCTTTTATTGAAATAAATGAAATAAAAAATTTTAAAAAATATAATAAAAATAGTCAAAAGAAATTATCTTTTTTTAAAATAAATAAGATATAATTACAGTCTAATTAAATTAATTTTATTCAAAGAAAAAATGAAACTAAAATTTGTCTGGTTAAATTGCCATGGATTTAGAAGAAAAAAAAATTTAATTTCTATTCAAAGCTTATAAATATTTTTACCTTGAAATAAGTCATATGTCTCGTTTATATTGAAAAATTAAAAAAAAATAAAACATTTCAAAATAGATTTTTTTTTTTTTTGCTTAGATAAATTTTAATCATTATTGAAAATTTTTTTCAAATCAAAATTCTAAAATCAATAAATAATAAAAAAATTAATTTTTGTTGCAAATTATGCTTATTTTGATGGAATAAAAACAAACATGAAGAATAACACAAAGGGTCGAAAAAACCCCATCGGTTTTTGAGTATTAAAAACTCTCTTAATAGAGATTAAGAAGTTGATCATAAGAAACCTAATATTTTTTAAAAAGCTATCATTATAAATTTATGCTTTGAGTGTATTTTAAAAACAAATCATTTTTCTCATCGCTAATTTCAATTTTCCTCATAGAAATTTAAAAACAGATATTTTGATAGTACATACAAATAACGATTTGATCGATGAAAAATAAAATAAATTTGAAGATAATATTTCTCCTTGTTTTTCATAAGCTCTTTTTTTTTTTGTTTCCTATTGATTACTATGAATTCCATCAAAAACATTCGTCTTCGCAAAATTAAGTCACTCAAAATAGTTGCTAAACATATAGACACCATGATAGGTCTCCAATCTGAAGGATCATTTGAAAATCTCTTTTTTGGAATAGGTTTTCATAAGAAATTATTATGGATGATTACCAATTTTAATAGAATAATTAGAGTCATTCAAACAAAATAAGTATATTTGTTGATGATTCATATTTGAAAAATTCACTGCAGATTAGGTTTTGACTTGGACTTTTCTTATGACCAAGTTTTTAAAGTACATCCTTAATTTGTTCAATTGTGAAATAAATAGGTGATTCATCCAGATTGTCTTAACTATTTTTATAATTTTTTACATCCAATTTTACATTCTCCTGTTCTCTGTTATTGGGCCTATCATAATGAGGAAATAATCTTTAATATTGGCAAGATTGGAATCCATACAGGTGAATTCTTTTACGCAATAATTAAGCATTAGGAGTCTAAAAGAAAGCTGGTTCAGTGTCCAATGATTTTTATAACAAATCATATGCAAGAATGGGAAACAAGATTAAAAATAATTGAATGCGATAAAAAGGCGAGCTTCATAAAAAAGTGTAAATGATTAATTGTCCTTTAAATTTTCTATTAAAGATTGCAACCATAGAAAATTTCAGTTTACTTATTGACTATGTGAGATGGGAAGCTGAAACATTTGTCTTCTATTAACATGATAATTGCCAGCACATTTAAGTCTCTTTACTTTTTAAAAAACATTTACAGGAAACTTAAATGTTAATTTCATTAAAAATAATAATCCTATTTACAGTTCTTCTGACATCTCGGACAGCAAAATTATGCTCCAAATCTCGTTCATTAATAGGCAAATTCCGAATGAAGTTTCATTTCCTGATGGAACTATTTAAAGAACTCTTGGTCTCTTGGTATCTATTCACTTTCAATACAATGATTGTGATTTAATCATATGACATGTCTAAAAAATAATATATTATTATGATAGATGGATTGAAATTTGTTTTTGTAAAATTTGAAAAAATAAAAAAATAGAGCAGAAATTACTGCTAAAAAAAGCTTTTAACTTGTTTTTCTAAAGGTTTTTACTATATCTGTAAACGCAACATTGTGCAACTTACATAGTTGCATCAATAGTAAAAGTATGGTAATGGTGTGCAATACAGTGCAAGACCAAATTTAAATTTGGTCGAGAATGTCTTTAATGATGCAACTATGAATGTGTATTTACAGAACTTGTTTTTGAGCTTTAAAAAAAAAGTTTTAAGAATTTTAAACATTTTTTTCTGTTCTATTGTACTAAATTCATCAAATTTTTAAAAATAACCAAATTTTCTAAAATAAAAGTATACTCGCTATGTAAAAAAATTATATAATTTCTTATTTTAATTGTGAAAAAACAACAACAACAACAACATAAAAAGAATAATTAATAGTAAAAAGTATTTTTATCATTTTTTTTAAAAATAATTGCAATCTTAAATAAAAAAACCTAAATTTTTAAAGAGCAATAAACTTAACAAATTATTTACTTTTAATTTATATAAATTTGAAAAATTAAGCCAAATATTTCGGATTTTATATTTGTTAAAATAAAACATCTCTTAATCCGAGAAATTTTCCTCTTTTGGTAACAGCAAGTTTATTAAGCGATATTAAGATTAATTTTTTTATTATTCTAAAATTTAAGTCTTTATCTAAAATTTAAAGCACCAAAAATTAATTTTAATAAATGAATTTATCAAAAAATTTGCTTCAATATAGTTTATATTTATCCTTTTAAAGAACAGGCTAAATAAAGACTGTGAATGGGATAAATTGCTATTTATGATAAGCAAAAGCGTTCCAGTGCTAACAAGTGTCGAAACAAATTTTGAAAAATTTTGCACTCTTATCAAATTAAAAATTGTTCTTTTCTCTTTTTAAAAAAAAAAATTAAACAGAAACTGAACTAAATAAAAAATTGCACTAATAAATTACTTCGTCTATTAGATTATCTTCGTTTCGCAAAATATTTATCATTCTAACTTTGAGAGCCAATTCGCACTATTTAAAGAAAAAAAAATTATTTAGACACTCGACTTTTTTAGTTGTTGTTGTAATTTTTTCAAAATAAATAGAAAAAAATAAAGGGTTTAGTACAAATGGATACAGAAGAGTCAAGCTCACAATATCAACTAGACGAAACAATTGATTTGAATTTTTTTTTAGTCAGCGCAGTTATTGAATTCGATCCTCAATTTGATAATTTTAGTGATTTTTCTAAATTTAAAAACTTATTTTATGATTACTTAATCGAATAAACAAACAAAATATTTTGTAAATAAAAAATTTTTTTTTTAAATTTTTTTTTTTTTGTTAATTTAGTTTGTATATATGTATTTTTCATATTTTTTTCTTGAATAAACATTTAGCCTAGCATGAATCAATTACCAAACGAAATTTTGCTTTCTATTCTATCGAAACTCTCATGCCATGACTTGCTTACCAAGACTCATTTGACTTGTAAAAAGTGGTACTCGATCATAAACAGTGAACATTTCTGGAGACACAAGATCGAGCTCGAGCTTGGAGTTCGGCTCGGTCCAGGTCTTGACACCACATCATTGAAAATATTCTATTTAAAAAAGCCGTTCAATCGAAATCTAATAAAAAATCCATGCTTCAATCTCGGCTTAGACCATTGGTTTATTTCGGACTCATTGTCCAAAGACACATTTGACCACAATACACACTCAAATAGCTACATTATTGAAGAGTACGATGAATGCAGTGTTCCAGCATTCGATGAAAAAAACAAACCTATAAAAAAATTTGCTACCTCTTGTTCCATTGTTTTTAAATATCAATTAATAGACTTAGAATCGGAAGGGCTGTCTGAGTCTTTGTTAAAAAATTTAAAACCTTTTATCAAAATCAAAGACTCGTATGCTGGAAGGCTTTATTTAGGCTATGAATATTACATTCAAGTTGTTTTGTATGATGAAAATTATAATGAACTAAGATCTATTTCCTATGATGAAAAAGTAAACGAGGAAAACTGGTCCAATTGTGAATGGAAACAATTTGTTTACACATTCGAAGATTTGTCAGATAGTCTTAAATTTATTCTTTTCATACATGGTGGTAGAGATGTAACAAATTGGACTGGTTTTTATGGAGTAAAGCTTACCAATTCTCAGGTTATAATTAATTTCACAAATTAAACAAAATTAAAAAAAAATTTTTTTAAATAAATATTTTAAAATTAATTATCAATTAATTTTATTTAGCAAAAATTTTAAAACTGATTAATGAAAATTTATGTGTAAAATCAAATGGAACAAATTTTTTAAGTCAAATTGGTCTTCCAGATCCTTCCAATGTAGATATGACTCGAGTCCTTCCTCTAACCTTTGAATAAAAACAATAAAAATTTACTTGGTAAAAACTAAATTTAAACATTGAATACACATTAAAAGACCTAGTAATGTAACATATTTATCAAAGCCCAAAGTTTCTCAAATATTCAAAGATTAAAAATCAAAAATATATTCTACATTTTTTTTTTTTTTTTTTATATTCAATAAATTAAACAAACATACCAAATGACTAAAACATTTATAATTCTCATAGCCTTATCAATAAATACTTGCTTTAATAATTAAAATCTAAAATAAAAAAAAATTTTTAAAATGAGAAAATTAATTCAATTAGGTTTTTTTTTTATTTCTTGGGCAAGTTTAATTGCAGGCCATGGTCGACTAATGAATCCACCAGCCAGATCGACTGCTTGGCGTGAGGATCCCAATCGTTTTCCGGCCTATTACAATGACATGGAAATGTTCTGTGGAGGCAAGCCGACTCAATGGAACGAAAACGCCGGTAAATGCAGCATTTGTGGTGAAAATTGGGCCAAAACCAAAAGATTTGAGAAAGGCGGCGATCTTTACCGTGGACATGTTGTTCGAAATTATCAAATGAATGGAAAAATTGCTGTCACTATCGAGCTTACTACAAATCATCGTGGATGGTTCGAATTCAGATTGTGTAATGTTGACACAATGCCAAATGGCGAGGCTGATCATGATTGTTTGAATAAAAATTTGCTTGCCGATCAAAATGGAAACACTAGATTTAACACACCGAGTCAGGTTGAGGGATGGCAGGGATTTTTCAATACTGAGCTTGTAATACCAAGAAATTTTAAATGCAATCATTGTGTTTTTCAGTGGAAGTGGAATGTGGGCAATTCTCATGGCTATGATTTCAATACTGGCGAATACTGCTTGGGCTGCGGTCCTCAAGAACAATTCTATGGATGTTCTGATATAAGAATTGTTGACGCAAATTTTATCACTACTTCAGCACCGACTCAAAAACCACAAACTGTTCATGGCTCTTTGTACACACAAGTAAATTTAGCAAATAAAAAAAAAATTTTTTTTTCATAAATTTTTATTCACAATTAGTGTGGTGGTATAACTTGGATTGGTTCTACTGAATGCCAATCGGATCTTACATGTCAATATGTAGATGACTGGTACTCTCATTGTGTTTCGGCAGATTCTTCGGATAACAAACCACCTGAAGTACAAACATCGAATCAAACTGGTGGAGACGTTTGGAGTCAAGTAATCAATAAAGAGTGAATTTGTTTTAGTATTTAAATTTTGAAATTTTGCTGCTTTAGTGCGGTGGTCAAAGTTGGACTGGTAGTACTAAATGCAAAAATGGTCTTACATGTACTTACATTGACATTTGGTATTCGCAATGTTTACCCAATGATACACAATAAAATAATTAATTTAATAAAGAATAAATTATATGTAAAACTATTTTTTTTTAAAATTAAAAATAAAATTTCTAAATTAATTAATTTCAATCTGATTGAAAAAAAAAAATTATATTTGACTATTTTTAATAAAGCTTATCTTAATAAAAAGTTAAATTTTAAAAATCTTGGCAGCATTACTTGTTCACTTCTTAATTCAAAATATCTGGATCAGTAAAAAAATTTTTTGTCTTTTATTTAAATTAGAAAAATTATTTTAGGTAAAAAAGATGCAACAAACTAAAAAAAGCAAAAATAAAATAATTTGAAAAAAATACTACAATTTTGTGCAACAAAGAGTTTGTTGCATTTTTTTTACCTAAAATAATTTTTCTAATTTAAATAAAAGACAAAAAATAAAACATCATTAAGATTTTTGATTATTGAATTGATTTATCAAAAAAATTAAAAAATAAAGTTTTTATTTTTTTTTTTTTTTAAATATTTTTTTAAAATTTTTTTTTTAAAACAAAAAAAAATTAATTAGATTTTGACAATTAGTGAAGCAGGTCCGGCTCGTTCCAGATGCATTTATAAATTAATAAATAATAATGCGGTTAGATTATGATATTTATTAAGATGCTAAGAATTTTGTCTAAAAAAACAAAAGTTCCTGAATACTGAATATGACTATTAACTTCTAAAAATTATTTGAATACGAAAGTAAAAGAATTGAAATTAAAACAATACCTTTTTTGAATTATTCAATATTCAATATTTTTTTTTTTTATTAATTAATAAATTTTTGAGAAAGTTGTTTAACTTTAAATTTTATGTGCATTGTAAATTCACAAGATTGCTGTTCAATTAGATATCAAAGGAAAATTTTTATACTTATTTTATTTTATTTATTTAAATAATGTTCCAAATCGAAATAAGAATTAATAAACAGTTAAATTCTTATATAAATTCTTAAGAACTGCATAGATTTCAAACAGTATTTCACTAATCAACAATGTGAAGTGAAATAATAAATGAAACTATGTTTTAGAATTAACTAAATGAAATCAGTCTCTCTAAGAGACGATATCAAACCTTAAGAATCAATCAGGTATTAATTACTATATATACTATATATAATTTTAAATTTACATGTTTTATTAATGTTTTAATATGTTTTATTAAATTAGCATATGTTTTAATTTGCATAAAAAATAATATGTTTTATATGTTTTATAAGTTTTAGTTTTATAGTAATTCACAAAAGTAAAAAAAAAGAAAATTTACAGTCCGTTTTAAGGGAGTAACATTTTAGTTCAAGATTTGACCAAGTCAGAAAAATATTTAAAAAAATTTTTTTCTTTTTTTGGTCAAATGTTGAAATGAAATCTCAAAGTAGACCAAAATTTTCTTACAAATAATAAAATAAATACATTTTTTCCAAAAAAAAAAAATTTTCACACCTTTTTTTGAAAATTATTTTTATTCATTTTATTGAACGAAAAAACAAAAATTTTTTATTTTTATTCTTTTTTCTTAAGAGATTTAATAACAAGTTCGTTAAGACCTTTATTTAGAATTGAAATTAGATCTTCTAATTCGGCATCAATAATTTCATTGTCAATGATTGAACGACCTGATATTGACTTAGCCTGAAGGAGCTGCTGCTGCAAACGAGCTCGTCGACGCTGACGGATAATATTCGAAATAGAAAATCCAAATTTGATTATGTCACTTACTTTAATGGCTACCAATTTGTCCAAAAAAGAAAGTATTTGTGTTGTCATAGTCGACTGTTCGGTTGAGTCACCGTCAGCTCCCAATTCTTACATTTTTTAAAATATAAGCACACAATTTTAAGAAAAATTAATTTACTTTCTGATTGACAATGGATAAGACACAATAAGCTCAAAAATACTAAACATGTTGCTTTTCTATTCATTTTGTTGTCTTTATTTTTGTTGCAAAATTGGATCAAATTTATACACAACAACGACACAGATTAGCTTGACATTTTATGCTTTTTCAAGTGCAACTTAGTCTCAATTTTTCTTGCGTAATCAATGAGAATCAATGTCAATGAAATTTGAAATTAGATAGAAAATTTTCAGTCTGATTTGTGAAATTTTTAATTTCAAGCAAAAAAAACATACAAGTGATATGAGATTTCTTTAAAATTTTAATCAAAAATTTCCCACTTTATCACCAAAATAAAATACATACAAAATTAATTTTTTTAATAAAAATTTACATTTTTAGAATATAAATTTTATTTTTTTTTAGATTTAATAAAAAGGAATTAAATAGTTTCTCACAATTAAAAAACTGTTCCGAACAAACAGAAAACTTTACACCACAAGCCCAAAACTTGATAACACAATTCATTGAAATCACTGCAAAATACAAGTTTTTTGTGCCGAATTAAAGATAAAAAATATTTTTAACAAAATACCTTATTAACACAAGTCTTTTGTGTTTAAATTTAATTAATAAGTTATATTATTTATTTAAAGAATATTAATAAAGTTATAAACAAATATAGTTTCTCAATTGAATGTTTAATATCTATTTAAAAAAAAAACAATTTCCAGCTAATTTTGCACGACCTTTTTTAGACTTATTAACAAACTCGTCGCTTTCCAATAGCTTAATTAAATTTAAGTGATGACTAAAATAACACAATTAAATTTTTAATTTAAAAAAATTGTAGCAAGATTTTTTTTGAACAATTTTGAAAATATGAAAAATTTATTTTTGGTTGTGTGTGGATCAGTTTTTGTCTTAGTCAAGTTATTTTTGTGCTGAAAGTTATTTCATTGCGGATACCTGTTTTTTGTTTGTGGGGACTAGGCAGACCCGATAATTTTTAATATAAAAATTTTTATCTGCTTTGTTATCTTTCTTCTAAAAAAGAGCAAGGGCAAAGATGGGTTAAGCACTTTAGATAAGTTCTAAATAGATCAGAACCTTAAGAGTCTTTAAGACCAGAAGCAGCTAGCACAGACCTTGATATTAACACCGAAGTGCCAAGCCTAAGAGAAATAGAAGCTGCGATAAAGGCTCTGAAGAACCGGAAAGCACCCGGCATTGACGGAGTCACAG
>VANL01001464.1:0-13227 GCA_006352455.1 Brachionus sp. 'Tiscar' | reverse complement strand
TTGCTAAAATGAAATGGAATGGATAGAACGGTCAGAATGGAATGGAACGGTCAGAATGGAATGGAACGGTTGGAATGTAATGGAACGGTCAGAATGGAATGGAACGGTTAGAAAGGAATGGAACGGTTAGAATATTGTATGAAGATTGGAATGGAAATGGAACGGAATGGGAATGGTTTTTTATAGAATGCGTCTCCATTCCATTCCTTTTCGGGAACGGACCATTTCATTTTAGCAAGAACCACTGTAGATAGATGATACTTAAACCAGAGCTAGTTAGTTAGATTTATTTTAAGAATTATTTTAATTTTTTAGATAAACTGATGAGATGCCCATTGTGAAAAGAAATTAACCTTCAGTTGGCAAGAAAAATATATTGTTCTGTGTTAATGATAAAAAAGAACGAAAATAATTAATTAAAATTTTTATTTAGGTATCTAATTAAAGTTTTTTTTTATGAATTTTTATTTAAAAAAAAAATTAAATTTTAGCAAGCCACTGGCAAAAAAAATCTAATGAATCTGATGCCTAAAACAGTCAAAAAAAAGTTAAAAAAACCCCTCAGGTTTTCTAGTGTTAAGCTTTGAACATTTAATTGAAATTTTAAGCTAATTTTTTGCAAAAATTCTATCGGTAAAATTAAAGTCTAATAAACAGGCCTATCTCTCAAGAGACTGATTAAAACTTCATTAAAAAAAATATTTATAATAAAAACATATAAAATTATGAAAATTAAATGGTGTTATTGATTTAATTGTTATTCGAAAAAATTTAACAACAAGGTAATTAAGTTAAATAATTCAAATTTTGAAACAAAATCTATATAAATTAAATTTATGCTGTTTAATAGAAAGAAAAAGCTGTAATCACTGCATAAATTGGCTCAAATAAACCAAGTCATCAGACTTACTGATCCTTTTCCTTCTTTTTAAAGATTGCTGATAATTATTTACTTTGTGCTATTTAAAATTACAAGCTTTAGAAAATTTTCATTAATTCTTGATTTTGCAATTTTTTGTTTTTACGGTATTTTACGTAAATAATCCTAAAATGTTTATTTCTTTTTTAGTTTCAAAATCAAAAAATTGGTTTTATTGTTTTTAGATATGTATTAAAAAAAATTTTAAGTCATTGACTTGACTTAAAATATTGCCGCATGCTTCCTCTTGGGTTTCCCGGGTCTTCTTTTAGGACTTGAACTGGAACTTGCTTGAAATTAGCTTCAAGGAAAAATTTCAATTAAAAATTAAAATTTATTTTTCATTTTTGCCTAAAAATCTAGTTTATAACAATAAGTTTTAATCTTTTTCATTTAAAAAAAAAAGTAGTTATCAAAATTACATTTTTATTAGTTTAAATTTAGAGAAAAAAAAATATAAATTCAAATTATTGATAACTTTTAGTGATATTTTTTAGCTAAAGGTTCAAAATAAATTTTTACATTTTGTGAAAGTTCTATTGGATAGAGATTATTCTTGTTTAGCTTTTCGCATAGGCCGGTAGCATTCATATTGTTAAGTATCTTTACTAGACTTTCTTCTTTGTCCTCTGTACTATTTAAATTATCATTGGCGCTTTCTTTAATGTCATTGTACTCGTCAACCATCATTGTTATACACATTTTTATCATACAATTTTCTAAAATTAATTTTTGTTTTAAATTAAATTTTTTGATTAAAAATCAATTTTTTAATTTTAACTTTTTATCAAAGGCGTTAAAATTTACTCTTACGTTAATGTAACAGCTATAATAAAAATTGAAACTTTTTTTAAACTAGTCTAAATGATTAAAAATTAATCTACAGTGCTTTTATTTTAGGCATTGTGAATTTTGGAACAAAAAAAACAAGAACAAAATTTTTACATTGTAATAACTTCTTTTCTATAGGTTTAAAACTTGATCTGCAAAATGTAACAGCTTATACAGGGTATGTATCATCCAAAAGTAATCTGTGCAAAAGCTCTGCAATTAAATTTTGAAAAATTTCTGTTACATATACTATTTTTGCAGATTTGCAGGATTTTTCAAAGATAAAAACTGGGTGATACATACCCTGTATAAGCTGTTACATTTTGCAGATCAAGTTTTAAACCTATAGAAAAGAAGTTATTACAATTTAAAAATTTTGTTCTTGTTTTTTTGTTCTTGTCTTCTACTTTTTATCAATTTTTAGTAAATTTTTTAAAAAGAAAACTTTCTTAAAATTAGTTGAATTAAAAAAACTTGCGAACATGTGGAAAATTGGAAAATTGTCATGTGGAAAATGCGAAAAAGTAAGCGTACATGGTCATTTCTTAAAATTTATTAATTAAGAAAACCATAGGCATTAAAAAGTTTCAAGAAAGTTCTCCTCTTAATCAAGCTCTTGAGTTTGAAAATATTAAAAAACTTTAATGTAAAGACAAATTATTTTTTTGAGTCAAATTATGAAAAATGAAACATACAAGAACATCTTTTTGTAAATAAGAAAATACTACAATTAGTATGACAGGCTAAACACGTCATTTTGTAAGCATTACTCTAGAATTGGTTGACAATGCGTTTAAATGTGAAAATCTAGGGCTAATTGACTCGATCAAAGTGTTCATGGACCAAAATAGAAATTATTTTTACTTATATGATCAATTAAATGGTTTGCTTGATTCAAGATAATTCAACTTAATTTAATTCTTTGATTTTTTTAATTTTGTATTAATTTAATATTTTTTGTTTTTATTCTGCCTATGGGGCGTTAAATAATAATAATAATAATGATGTTCAGCATGTGGACGGACAAAGACCGTCTTTGATGAATCATTTTTTGCATTATTCCGAAGACACAATACATAAAATTCTTTATTCGAAAACTCAAATAAATTTTTTTTTAAATTATACTTTTTTTTCCAAATGTTCACCTATTTTCAATATTATTTTATTATTTGTATATCTGTACCAAGCTAAGACTCCTTCAGATTAAAAAAAATCAAAATAAAGTAAAGTTAAAATAGGAAAAAATAAAAAAAATTAGTCAAAATATATAAAAAAAAAATAATAATATAAAATAAACACCTAATGAACTGGACTCAGTTATTTTTTCAAATTTTTATTATGTTTTTCTTTAAATAGCGCTTATTTTTATTAGATTAACGCTAAACGTCTTTAATTAAAAAGAAGGCATTATTTACCAGACTAAAGAGCCAGATAATTAAAACTATTGTCTTACCTGTAAGTGCTAAATTGGCCAAGTGAATGTCTGTTTCCAATGTGTGTTTATTTTTTCCCAGTGGCTTAATTGAATAGGAATCAATTGAAATATAATTTTTATCATTATCTGAATAAGTTATCTTAAATAAATATTTTAAAAATATAATCATGGATAATCAATTTGGTTTTTGAATAATTTCAATTACTTGAATATATAAATTGTCAAATCGGTTAAAATTATATAAAATAGCTTTTATTTTGATCAAACTAACCAGACCAGGCTGAAATCTGATCGGACTGTCCAAATTATCCACCGGCTCAATCAGCTCAAGATACTGTTTTTTATAACCTGAATATGTGACCTTTTGACTTTGGTCTAGTAGCAGCATTTCCAAATAATCTTCTTTTGGAGCAGTTTCTGACGATTTAAGAGATTGTGGCAGATCAATGGGAAGTCCTTTAAGTATTTCATAAAGCATTTTTTTGAACTTTGTGTCTAACAAAGAATCAAAAAATTTAATTAGAGAAACATACAGACGGCATTCTTTGACAAAATCTTTTCTTGCTAGATTTAATTTTAAATATGAGTTCAAAAAAGAGCTGAACATGTTTTTTTTTAAATAAAATTCTCTCAAATAGAGTCCTCTTAAGTACAAATACATTTTTAGTATGATTACTTTCTCCTTTTTTTCATAGCCTTTGTACAATAGAATTAGATTAATACTGGTTAAAAGTGCTTGTTCGATTTGGATTAGCTTTTGGTTGTGTAACTTTTCGCCATTGGCAACAGTGTTTACACCAGAAACACTCGACTCAGTGGAGACTTTAAGAATTGCCATAAAACAGTCCAAGTAGGATTTCATTATTTCACTAATGACCGAAATGTTTCCAATACCGTCATCTATGAGATCAATTTGGGACAAATGCTCAAGATCGTGACTGAATGATTGGAATAGATTGATTAAACTAGAAGGACATGGTCCTAAATTTTGGCTTAAACTTTTCAAGTTTGATCGCGTCTTGAGAAAAAATGATATCATTTCATCTTGATCTAAATTATCACAAGTATTTTCTTTATTCTCTGAATATTGAATCATATTCTTTCCTGAAGTTGGTTCATTTTCAATAAATCTTATTGTTGGGATTAAATTGGGATGTTTTATTTTTATGTAAAAATAATGGTTGAATATGTATTTTGGAAGTAATGGAATTATGGCCGAATTTTGGTTCACTGCATTCATTATCATGATTAAAGTGCTTATATCTTGAAAAAAAAAATTTAAATAGTAATTCTAAATAAATATTTTTGTTTTTAAGTTTATTTTCTTCTAAAAATAAAAATCATCTATATGTAAAAAATTGCCTTGTTTTTGATTTGGACTTCAAGTTCAGAAAAAAAAAGAGTTTCTTTCAGAAGTTAGTTTTATTGCTAAGCATAAAGTATTAGTAATTTTCAGTAAAGTCAATTCATGATTTTTTAAATTAAAAATTTAGCTATATTTTCAATTATCCGAATTCTGAACCAATTTTTTGAATATAAATATTTAAAAGCTTTGTGTGATACATCAAATTTTAAAAGAAAAAGCTCTTTTAATTATTCTTTTTTTAGATCTAATTTTTTCTTGAAAAATATGAGAATTTGTGTATGAATAAAAAAAGTAAAAATTATTCAGCTGTATACAAATTTAATTTTTAATAATTTCAAAAATGACCACTGAATTTTTTCTGTTTTTATATAAAAAAATTTGCTTTTTTTCTTAAGATTAATCCATGATTGATAGACATTTTTCTATTCATTAATTAGGTTCATTTATTTCTATTTTAATTTTCTTTTTATTTACATCGCCTACAAAGGGTTTATTGAATAAATAAATATCAACTATTAGGTTCATAATATTTCAAAACTGAAAAAGGTTTTTAATTAAGATTTAAAACGAAAATAATTTAGCTTTGTCAGTTCAATTTTTGATTTAATAACATAAAGACCTTCATATTTAAAGCATGGACATTTTTATTTCCCTTTTTTACTAGAAAAAGGTAAATTTTTGCATTTTCTGTTATTAAAAGAGCTGAAAATTTAAAAATTTATCTTCATAAAAATCGACAAAATCTATAAAATAAAGTTTCGAAAAGAATGGAAGTAAATAAAAATAAAAAAAAATAAATTTGATTAAAATAAATATTCATATTTTTAGAAACACTAATAAAAAAACTTTTTTTTTGAATTTTTTAAAAGATTTCTAAAGCTAAAAAATGACCTTAAAAAAATGCAATATGATATTGACTAAATTTTGAATAAGACATCAAAGAGTTGGAAAAAATTCAGAGAAGAGCAACAAAACTACTAAAATTCAAAATTTACAATATAAAGGGAGATTAAACAAGCGGGAATAATCAGGTGATTTGATACAATTATATAAAATACGTGGAACAAATTACCAAAAAGTGTTTTTACTGCTCCAAATGTCCTCAAAGGATTCATAGAAATTTTTAGTCGTTAACACTAGAAAGTCCGAAGGGTTTTTTAAAAACTTTTTTAAAAAATTAAAACTTGAATATTATCTCACAGAAATAAAGCTTTAAAAAATTACTCAAAAAAATTAAAAATAAATTTATAATAACTTAAATTATTTTTTATCTTTTAAATAAATTTTATTTATTTTTCTTGAAATTTTTGTAATTAATCAGCTAGGCTTTCTAGTGTTAAACAAACAATTTTTTTACCTTTATTAATGAGCAAAAAAAATTTTCACAAAATTTTCAAAATATTTCACCACAAACTTGAGGTACAGCTAAACAACCTCAATTAACTCTAAAAACTTGAAAGTTTATCTTATAATTTTTTTGTTTTTAATTTAACAAATTTAATCATTTTTGAAAATTTTTGAAAAATCTGATTAGCAAAATTTTTTATACTTACAATAATTATCATTAATGTCCGGTTCAACAAGGTCAATAAACGGATGAAGATTGATTAAATATGAAATCAGTGACATAACAAATTTTGAATGTTTTTTACCAAGACTTTTGAAGCATCTTTAATAAAAAAAAAAAGATTGAATAAAATTTTGACTTTTTTTTTGTATTTTGAACTTACCTCCAAATTGATGATTTGTCATTTGGATACTTGGACAAATTTTTTAGCAAGGCCTGAACTGTTTTTCTGACCCCTATTTTGGTTGCTAGTTTACAGTTGGTTAGCAAATCTTTTAGAGATTCTCTAATGTCAAAAGAGCTATCTTCAATGACAGATACCACAATGTCAATTTGGTCATCGCCAAGGAGCACATAATGCAAAATTTTGTTCAGAGCTCGAATAGCTTTTAGTCTGACCAGTTCAATTTCATCATTGAACATATCGACTAAAAAGTCGATGGCTTTTACTGCCAATTTTGGACAGTTGATGGCCAGGTCGCATAAAGAGTCTACTGATTCGGATCTCACTTCAAGAAATTCGTCCTCTAGACCGTGTATAAATGCACCGCAGGCACCTTGAGTGATCAATTTCAAGTTATCATCTTCGTCTATTTGAGCATCAGTTGATTCACCGATAATGCTGCTTGATGTAGACGGACCACCGAATTCATTTGCAACAAGAGTTTTTTGGCGAAATTTCTGTATTTTTCTCAACTTTAAATCGCTCATTAATTTTTTATCAAGTGTTTGTAATAAAAATTTTGAGCTGACTAAATCAATTTTGCCCTTGGTTTAGAGAAACTTAATTCAAGAAATTAGCTAAAATTAAAAATTACAAGTAAAAAACTGGCACATATTCGAACATCAAGTGATATGTCATTTATCATGAAGCAAATTTTGGTAAAAACTTCATCAGCAAGACGAATTTTTTCTTCATCTTGCTCACTGCTAAAGTTCACTTGACTTAATTTTGAAAAATATCAAATTGAATCTATTTTTTAGTTAAATAATTACAATTCTGGATATGTAAATGCCATTAGAGATATCATTTGAGTCGAAAGTAAGCGAACCTGCTCATAATCATCGAATAAACTTTGTTTAATTTCATCATAATATTCAACTGAGACATTTATTCCATTACAATGCAGCAAAATCTTTTAAAAATTATTTAGAAAATTTATTATTTATTTAATTTTTAATTAAATTTTTCAAGTCCATTAAAAAATAAAAAAAATATTTAAAAAAAAAATTTCTAATTTTAATTTTGCAAAAGACATAATTCTCCTTTTCCCCTAAATGAGTCAGTTGGTTAAAATAAATTTAACCTTATATTGTTTTCTAGTTAATTAATTAATTTTGAAAAAAAATTGAAAAAAATTTGGATCATTTTCATCTATTGAAAATCAAGATTTTGTTGGAAACAATTTTTTTTATTCAATTTAGGCATCTTGTATTTAGAGCCAAGTCTATTTATTAATTTTTTTTTAACACCAAAATAGTGTTGGATACCGTGTCTGGCGGCCACTAGACCGTCAAAAAATGGTGTTGGCCGTTTAGATGGCCGTGAGGGAAAAATTTTTTTTCCTCTTTTGATTTTTCTTATACTCAATTTTTCTCTAACAAAAGTTTTTTTTCACACCCGGACATCAAAACGGCCAACATCATTTTTTGGCGGTCTAGTGGCCGCCACTCACGGTACCCAACATTACACTAAACATGCAAAAAAGAGTTATTATACAAAATTTAATATTGTAAAAAAAAAATTGTGAATTTTCTTTAGATTATTTTGTGTTTTTTTTTAATTTTTTAAAATTGTTGATGGCTTCAATCGAAATGAACTAACCGGAGCTATTTTTTTCGACCTTGAGAAGGCCATTGATAAGACATCCCATCGTGGCATGATAGCCAAATTAAAAGACCTAAATATCCACAATTCATTGTTAAACTGGATCAGAAACTTTCTAAATGAACGATCATTCCAAGTTTGTCACTATCAAACCTTATCATCTGAGAAGTCAATAACTTGTGGGGTCCCTCAAGCTAGTTGTCTCTCACCAACCCTGTTTATTCTTTTCTTTAGTGATATTGCCTACAGTCTGCCAAAAGAAGTAAAAATTGCACTATTTGCGGATGATCTTTGCATATGGATTACAAGAATCTCCAAAAAAGAAAAAGAAATTACGAACGAAAATACAAGCTAAATATCAAAATTGAGCAAGAAGAGGTACCTTTAGAGAGAAATCCAACTTTTTTAGGGATCAAACTGGATCCAAAACTTGCCTACTCAGCAAATCTACAAGACGTCATAAAGAAACAAGCGCCAAAATGAATCTAATTCGTAAAATTAAAAGCTTTAAATGGAGTTCATCCCTAAGAATTAATTTAACCCTCTATAAAACTCTGACCCGCTCGTTGTTTGACTATTGTTTCATTATTTTAAATTCGGGAACAGAAAAATAAAGCTTAAATTAAAATAAATCTCAGAATCAAAAAACAGGATTCTGAGAATTAGAAAATTTTTTCCTCTCAAAACAAGAATTGATACTATGCATAGAGTGCTTAAAATCGAAAAAATTGAAGATAGATCAAACCAACTTTTCATTAAATTTATGAAAACGAGAGCCCAACATGAACTAATCGCAAAAGAAATCCAAGATTAACTCTCTAAAAGACCAAATGAATCATAACAGTTTTTGATGAGTTACATTGATAAATTCCAAAAATATTCCTAACAGGCTGGCTGAAAAGAAGGCACTACGCCATTCGGAGCTGCCAAGAGGAACTGTTTCCTATAAATTATATTTTAAATAAATAAATAAAATATGGGGTTAATCTATCTAGTCCATAAAAACAAAAAACTGACACTCAAAAATTAAAAACTGCTCCACACAATAAAAACCCTATACAAAATTATTTTCATAAGCCCGTTGCTTGAAATAGAAAAAAAAAATTTGTTAACTTTAGTTTTTTAAAATCATTTGTGCTTTCCAGTGATTTTTGTTCTTAAATTTTTGACTTCCCGAATAGTTTTCTGTTTCTGGGTATCAGTTATTTAATTGTGGAGAACCATTTAATTCTAAAATATATTGTCTTTTAAAAGATTAAAAAAATTTTCGTTTATTTACTTCATTTAGTTAAAGCCTGCTGTCAAAAAAAACTTTTATTTTTTTTAATTTTTTTTAATCCAGCACCTTGATTAACAAGGAAAATTAAAGTCAATTAAAATACAGTAATCTGTTTATGATTCATTCGATTAATGATTCAATACCAAGTTTCAAACAAACAAGTTTCTGGTATTAAAATTGAGACAGTTTAATTAAATTTGGAACAAAAAATTAACCAGTTTCTAAGTAGCCTAAATGTTTTAAAATGTCTAAACTTCTGTTTTTCTTGTATATTTTTTTTTAATATTGTCATCAGTTGAAGATGACTGATTTTTTATTAATTAAATTTAAGGTTCGCAATTAAAAAAAAACCTTAACTTTCACTGCAAACTTCACAAGAAAAAAGTTGGATAAATAACCTTTTTTCAAATAATTTCCTCATTTTAATTTTTGAAATTTAAATATTAATCTGCAAATTGGAAAATCCGAATAGGCAATTTTTTAGTGCAAGTCAAAAAAAATTTTTATTTACCACATGAGACCTAATATCTAAAAATCGAGGATTTTTAGATAAACTTGTATCTAGCCCAAGGTTAACCGAAAGGATTATTTAAATGTTGTAATTCTTAATTATTTAATTCATTAAATTTGATAAAAAAAATTAGAAAAAAAAATATTTTCTTTGTCCAAAAATTTTAAATGAGACCATAAGGATAGATTTTTGTTAAAAAAATTTTCAAACATTACCATGAGTTCTAGTGATTTTGTCCTTACACGCGGATCCGAATCGTCCAAAAAATTCATTAAAATTTTGATTATTTTTTTTCTCAATTCAGCGTAGCTCTCATCTAGCTCAGTGCGCTTATACGCATAATGATAAGTCAAAATAGATAGGCATTTGGAACGTACACGATAATCGCAATTGGAAAAATTCTAGAAAGTTAGCAAAAAAAAAATTATTTTAGAGGGAAAAATTTTTTTTTATTTTTCAAATACTTTTTTTATAATAGGCAACAAAATTTCTTTATTATCTTGATACATTCGAAAATTTGGATCTGTCCAAATACTTAAAATTTCATTCAAAATTTTATTATTTCCTAAAAAAATTTAATTTAAAAATAGGAGATATTTTTTTTTAAATAGAATAAAATAACTTGTTTGTTTTAGAAATAAGATCAATTTTTTATAGTGAAGCATCAGCTTTGCCGGATTAAAATATCTGCGTAAAAGCCTTAATATTTGAGAAATTAAAACGACCAAGCTATTAGCCAAATCAGATGACTTGGCCAGTTTGAGTCTATTGAACAGAAAGTCCAGTTTGTCAACCAAAAATCTTAGTAGAGAAAACATTTTAAATTTTTTCAAATTTTGTTAAATTCATTACTCAATTAATTGATTTTTGAGAAATTCAAAATTAGTGTTGTCTTTGTCTGTGGCACTAAAATCAATATAATTGTTCAAAGATTTTATTTTGCTTATTAAAAGAGCATAATTTGAGTTTGCTTGCGAAGACAAATCTATTTGATTGAAAAAATCAATCAAGAAGCCGATTTGTTCGCTTAGACCAGGTCGGTCTAAATCTGTTTTGTCTATATTTTCTGTAATCTCAGCATCGAATTGACTTGTCAAATTTGAGTCAAATCTCAATCTTAAATTTTTGAATTGAGCTATTTGTATATTCTGGTCGAGGTTTTGCTCAACCTCAACTACTTCAGTCTCACTCTGGCCATTTGTTAAGCGATTCATTTTTAATTTTTCTAAAATAATTTTGCATAAAATAATTTATTAAATAGAAAAAAAATTTTGAAGACAATTTTTGCCGCAGTGTTATAATTTAATAAAAAAAATTTAAATAAAAACAGAAATGAAAAGAAATGAGGACACCGAAAATGATGAAAAAGCTGAAATGAGCTCTAAGAAAGCGAAGCTATCTACTCAAGAGTTGGATAATTCTCTTAAGTTTGAGCCGGGAAAATGGCTTGTTCATTTGAGCACTCCCAGTAAGTCAGTGAATAGGAAATATCAATTTTTTAGATTAAATTTAAAGTTGAATTTAATTCAATTCAAAATGAAGTGGTAGAAAAACTAGTTGAATTTATTAAATTCAAAGTAAAAAATGTGCCAGAGATAAAAAGTGTTTGTAAATTGGATGAATTCCATTTGAGTGTTTCAAGACCTTTTTTACTCAAAAATTCACAATCAAAATTATTAATAGAAAATATTGAAAAATTTATCAAAGATCAAAATAAGTAAATTTTGAACTGTTTTTTATTAAAATTGAATTTTTTATTTTAGATTTGTGGCTAAAATAAATAAATTCACAGTTTTGGAAAATAAAAGTGAATCATACGAATACGAAACGGATGCACTTGATTTGGATAAAAATATTTTTGTTGGTTTTGAAATTTTATCAAGTCATGACTTAAAGAATCTGGTTAAAAATGTTGACTCGGCTTTAAAATCATGCTCTAAATCCATACCGCAATACTACAAGGTTTTACATAAATTTTTATTTTCAAAACTTAAAAGTTAAACCTTTTAGGATCCAATTTTTCATGTTAGTTTTATGTATGTTAGTACACAACCTAATAGCAAAAATGATTGTGTTCAAATAATCGAACAAATAGTTAAAGTATGCCGAATGAATTTATTTCATTATTAATTTTATATTTAAAAAATTTTGAATTTTTTTAAGGATTTTTATTTTGAAAAAAGTGAACATAGTGAAATCATATCAATGGACAGGTTAAAAACAAAATGTGGAAATAAATACTATTTTTTTAAATTTAAGTAAAAAAAATTATATTGATAAAATTGAATAAATTTTATTCTAAATCAATATTTTAACAAGTTAAAACAAACATATGAAATATAAATCTCCTCTAATTAATAATTAATGAAATTTTTCATTAGATAAAATTTTTCTATAAAAAAAAACTTAATAGGAAAAAAATATTGAAATTTTTTATAATCATCCCTATGAAAGCTATAGCATTTTGATTAGGATAATTTTAAAGAGAGTTAATATTTTCAATTTAAAAATTTAGTTAACTACCTGACAATGTTTTTTACCATGCTGATCATTATTTATCATTATATCATTGCAGAACATTTTTTTATTGACTCATTTATACCATTCTTTGCCATTATTTTTATTTCATAATCTATTTCTTTAATTTTTTAATTTAATTTCCCAATTTCTAGTTTATCCTTGGCTTAAAAAATGTTCCTTATTCTGGAACAGCAAAAAAAAATGTTACTTTTTAATGCCTTTTAATTATTTCACACATCTAACTATAACTTTTTTTCTGGACCGTTTTGTGGCCAGCCGGTCTGTACACGGTCACTGGCCGTTAAATCGACCGGCCGTGTTTTGGCTGCTTGCACGGCCGGATATAAAATTACTTATTGGTGACAGGAAGGACTAAGATCCATTCCAAACTGCCAGGGTATAACCCGAACTATATTTTTAAATAAATAAAATAACTTATTGGTGACGATATTTTTAGTGCGTTTTTCTTCATTCTAAAACGCTAATTATATTTTAGTTTATATTATCAAGAAAAAAACATAATCAGAATGTTTTTTATAAAGCCATCAGCTGACCTTGTAAAAAAAAAAGAGCCATTATAGAATTATGTTTAAGTTTTTTTAATGTTAGGTTAGTTTTAAAATTATTTAATAATTCATCTATAATTGTTACATCATTTTTATCTTTGCAACATTTTGACCTTAAAATAAATCGACATTTTAATTTTGAAGAGTATAAAAAATAATTTTATCTGTCATTTTCATTAAGAGTAAAAATAATATCTATTTAGACAATCTCTCTAGCAAATTACACAAATGAAAGCAATGGACATGAAAAGTAGAATTGAATTAGAGTTGAGAGGAAGAGAAGCATCAACGGTATATTTTGGTTTTATTTTAAAAAAACTAGCACGCTCATTAAACAAATTCAATTATTTAGATAAAAGAACTTAATTTGGACAGTTGTAGAGCTCAGCAAATTGAAGGTCTCAC
>VANL01001463.1:0-13228 GCA_006352455.1 Brachionus sp. 'Tiscar' | reverse complement strand
TACACCAATGTAGACTACTTAACTACTAATCAAGCTCTTGACCTTACTTTAGATGTCAATAAAAAACCTTCCATGGACATGAAAGCCTTTAATTCAACTTGGTCAAAATTGTCTATTTATAATAACTCAAATTTAGTTCTTTACACGATAAAAAAAAATTTCTAAATACTTGTATTATCTGTTTGAATTATTTATTTATTTCAATGAACGCCTTAAAGGCAATTTAAAAAAAGTTAAAAAATAAAATGTAATAAATAAGACAAAGTTTTAGTGCTATGGTTTGGTAATTCCCAATTTTTTATTTTTATGTGAACCTAAAGTTTGATAAAATGCTTTAAATTTAAGTAAAGCAGTAATTTATTAATTAACTTAGGTCCTGTGGGCTGTGACCTAAAAAATTAGGGATACATTGAGAATAATTTTCCTTAATCACCATTTTGAGAACGAGAGGTTTTATTTAAAATTTTGTTGGGGCTTTTAATTTTCAACTATGTGTATCTTAAGATTAATATTTTTTTGAATTTAATATGATCTATGAACTTCTAATTCATCATAGTATTCAGCAATATTCAGCAATTAGAGACTTTTTCAAGTGTAAGTTATAATTTTAGCAAAACTATTAGACAGAAAAACTAACAAGATTTATCAAGAATGCTTAGTTTAACTTTGAGGCTAAAATTTCCGCTTAGTGATTGCTATCATAGTTAATCTGGCACTCAAAATAAGAAAATAAACACTAGCTAAATATGAGAGGGGAAAATGTTCAACGAAGGCTGCAAAATTTCAAATCAAGTTTATTCATATTGCAGTTATTTCAAATTGAAATGAAACAATTTCTAGCAAATATGAATAACAAAAGTAAGACCTAGTCATGCGAATTTTATTTAAGGAAAAAAAATTCTAATTGAAAAATCAAAATAGCCAAAGCTTAGTAGAATAGCTTGTTGAAATGCGGTCAGACTTATCATAAACATTTCAAATTATAGACTAAATTACAACTGTTAATGGTTTAAATCATTTTTTTATTTGATTGAAAAAATAAATTTTTTGATTAATGAGCAAAAAGGTGCTTGATAATCAAGGCCTAAAAAATACCTTTAATAAAAACCGGAGAAATTTAAGCTTATTTAACATTTGATATAACAATTTGCTAGGAATGCTTTATTTTATAGACATTAGACTCATCACTCATTTTTAAATATAGCTAAAGACTTTTTCATATGTTTTCAGCAGACTGTTTTTTTTATTTTTAAAAGCTGAATCAAGCTCTTTAATTTAAGGTTACCTGAACCCAAATCAAAAAGGAATATGGAATGAAAACGGATAAATCGTTTTAATAATTTGAATTTAAAAATTTCATAATAAAATTATATTGGCAATTTAGAACAAAAGAGTCTGAAGTTTTAGACAAAATTAAGCAAAATTTCAAATTTAAATAGAAGCTAGTTTAATTGTATATGTTTTATTTTGTAAATGTAAAGTAAAACAATTAAAAGATTTTAGATTTTGAAAATAAAATTATTTACAGAACGAGTTTAATTTGAATTACCTGAACGAGACAAAGAGCTTTGTAAATTTAAAATTTGTCAATATTTTTTTCTTAGCTAACCTTACTTACATTAAACAAAATTAATTTTTAATAGATTTAATTTTAAGAACGACACTCGAGTGTAAACTCAGTCATATTAAAAATATTTAAGATAAGGATCATTTTTATCTAACACAAAGTGTTTATTAATAAATTTATGGCATAATAAGAAAAATTAAATTTTATTATGTAATTCAAAAGACAAAAAAAATGCTATAAATATTAAATGAAGCGAGTTAAACTAAAAAAAAAAGAAGAAGAATGGATCATTGAAAAACTTACAGCCAAGGCTCTGGTTATGTTGTTGTATGTTAAGTCTTGGCTGTTTGTTCTACTATTTCTGTTTGCTTTTTCTCTAGTTAATTTTGTTTAACTTACGATCAATTTATTTTAAAAAATTAGTCAAAAAGACTTAGTGCTCAAGAAGAGTTAATTGACTCGTGAGCGGATAGATCATGACGGCTATGTGCATTTCGGGAGTAAACATCAAATTCATATAAATAAATAAATATTTTTTAGAATAAACTTCCTAAAAAAAACTAGGGTTCCGAATCAGAAGGGTTTTGTTAAATAGATAAAATTAGTCTTAATCGGGACTATAACTCTTAAGACTTATAATAAACACAAAAATAGTGAAGCAATTTGAGGAAAAAAAATCGATAATTTTGTACTAAATTTCGAATAATTTTGTCGACTAAATTAAGATTCAAAATTACAATAAAAATATTTATATTACAAGTTTTACAATTTTTATTTTGTTATCAAGCATTTGCATTTTTTGCACAAGCCGATTATTTTAAGAAATGCCATTAGCTTGTTTATGACCATTAGCAAATTATCAAAGCTTATTTTAATAATAAATGGTTCAAAATATTGATTTTTCTTTCAAGTCCTGATACAATCTAGTACTCTAGTCCTGCTCTTTCAATATTCTGTTCGTGAGTTCCGTTGAAACAACAAAATTTAGCATAAAATATTATCGAAAATTCATTAGATATTTAATTTTTCAAATTCATTTTAGTTTTGTTTTTTATTTTTTTTTAAACAATAGTTGGGCAACCTGTCAAGTCCAGCATGGGTTGTGTAACCATCAGAAATAACGTAGAAATTAATTATTTATTTAGTAGAAATAAAAGAAATTTATTTTTATGGATAAATAGTTTAAAAAAAATTTTTGTTCATTTTGTAAAATTTTTTATTTGTTTTTGATATAAACTAGGCTTTTTTTGAAAGATAAGCAAACTATTTCAAAAATTTTATTTAATCCTAAAAATGAAGCTTACGTATATTTTAAATTAGAAATAAAAAATTTGCTTATCAATGCTTATCGATAGTTTAGTTTAAGTAAAGTAAAACTTAGTCTGCTAAAAGATCCGAGATCAAATTAGCTTATGGAGCTCAGTCGCCTGGATACATTAGTTTTTTTTTTATTGCTAGTTAAAACAAATAAGGCTTTGACTTATGTTTATGGTTACATGGACTAATTGGCCAATATCAATCAATTAGATTTTTTTTAAAGTTTTTATTTTT
Source organism: Brachionus sp. 'Tiscar' (assembly GCA_006352455.1). Lineage (NCBI taxonomy): Eukaryota > Metazoa > Rotifera > Eurotatoria > Ploima > Brachionidae > Brachionus > Brachionus sp. 'Tiscar'. The sequence goes on along the minus strand of VANL01001463.1, from coordinate 10,110 downwards.
TTAAGAAAAATTCTGCTTTCATTTGTGGTCGCTGGCATAATCAACTCTAAGTTCTAGATTGTAAGAACTAATTTCTAGTTATGTGGAAAACTAGTTATGCTTTATTTTTAAAATTAATTAAAAATCTGAACTTCAAAATTAATATTAAAGATATTTATTTATCTAAAACAAATAGAGACCCTTTTCCTAATTGAATCACTGATACTTTATGTTTTATAGACAAATATAAATTTAAAACTAGCTAAGCTAAGAATAAATTCTAAAAGAAAGGCAAAGAATAGGAATTAGAATGTATATTTTTTGAAAATTATTATCGTGAGTTAGAATTGATTCCTTTTTTAAAATTACTTTAAGCATGCTTTTTTAAGTTTTTTATTTTTTAAATAAATTATTTCAACGTTTAAAAATAACCCTAGTCACTTAGGGATTAAAATAGACCAAGTACTTTTTTCACTAGATTATACCTGCTAAATATTAGATTTAAACTTATTAAAATGATGATTGATTTATCTGGCTTAGATTAGCATAGATTTTTCCACGGATATTTTTCAAGTAATTAATATCAATATTCTATTTATACACAGATCTGGTAAATCTAGCTCGTTTTTCGTCACTTAGTCGCTAGTTGTGACCTTAATTTTTTTTGGTCCTTGTTAAATATGAAAGTAAAATGAAGAAAAATAAAAATAAAAAAAATATTATTTTTTTAATTTTAATTGTGAAATGATTCTAAAGCTCAGTTTTTGTAAAAAAGATTTGTTCTAATTTAATTAAATGAAAACACTTTTTTGTAATATTTTCAAATCAATCCATAAAAAAATTTGTGAGTTATTCAAAAATAAAATAATTATTTTCAATCAACTTTCAAGTTATTCTAGCATAGACAAGAAGTGTTGGTTTTTTTTTTTAATTAAAAAAAATTTTAATAGAATAATTTTTCAAAGGTTTTTTTATTTTGACACACAAGCGCACTGGAGTGAGATGATTGCTTTGGGGATGAAAAAGACTAAAGCAGGCCTTATTTGTTTACAATTAAGATTTTGAGATAAATCGATTATTAAGAAAGGCTTTTAGAGCTCTAGAAATAAAATAATTCAAGTAATCGAATATAAGCTTTGATTTATATTTGGATTTAATTAATAAAAAACCTGATTTAAAATTATTATCGAGCATTCTCAGTATGCACGTTATTCAAAAATGATAGTTTGGCTAAACAAGAACATAAATCTAAGATTTTATTCAATTGAAATCATTTAATCTCACTTTAGATAATCATGATTTAATCCTTATCATAAAACCTAGAAAAAAAAAACAACATATTTTTTTAGCTATGTATCGGATTTTAATTAATAAAACACGATAGAAAAAAAAACTTGTAAATTGTGTGTATGTGTGCGCAGTGCCTTAAGTAAGCAGTTAAATAGATGTGATTTTGTTGTTCTTGGAAACTCTTGGAATGAAATGATATTATTTTTGTGAATTATAAATTAATTTACCAGGTTATGTAACTTGAAAAGTAGCTTGGCATGCGATCTCATCCAATTTATGTCTCTGAAAAAGCTTCATAACCAAGTCATGTTCTTTATTTTTTCAAATAAGATCTTAAACGATCTTAATTATTTATTTTATTCCTGAACAAATAAAATAAAATGTCTATGTTGTATCGTTTAATTTCAATTTGTCAAATGAGGTCGTTGGTTTATCTATATCTTCTTTGGACTCAAATATCAATAATCAACAAATAAATCAGAAAAACAAACACAGCAATTTAAGAACATGGAAATTACTCAGTGATTTTAACTGGGTTAATAGAACTCGAAGCTATATTTTATTTCAAACTTAGTATTTAGTTTCTTGATTTTTTTCATTCACTCACCCATTTCTAAAAGGCCCTAATTGACAATGATTTATTTTTTTTTCATCAAAAACCTGTTATCTAACAAGCTAGATTAATGGAGTATGTTTGTTTTTGCTTCATGCCTCTAAAGCTTTTTTAAAATAAAATCTAAAGAGGTGCAGTATGTGCCCATTTTTTTTTTTTTTGGTTAATCACGCAGAAAGCAAACATAGATAAAAAAAAAAAACAACGTGTGAAAATTCATTAGCAAATAAATGACTTTTAGAAATATTAGACGTCGATAAAGTAAATTATTTACAGATTAAGGCGACAATTTAAGTAGATAAAAGAAACTAATTCAGCTCATTTTTTCTCTATTTTGAAAATGTAAAAATTGTTTAGTTAATTTTGGCAAAGATGACCGTCAAGCCTCAATTTGTCATGTTTTAAAAATAATCTTGATTTATTGTTTAGACAAAAATAATGAAGAAAAAATACTTCAATTTAAGCTGAAGAGAACCCAAATAAAACAAAAATTTGAAACAATTGTTTTTTATGAGTTAAAGTTAGTTTGTATATGAGTTAAAATTTGGATGAACAAAAGCATGGCAAAAAGAGTTTAAATTAATTGTCTTAGAAAACGATTGAATAAAGTTAGATCGAACTGAGCGCCTAGGATCAGTGCGACCAAGAAATGTGTGACATAGCACCAACAAGTTCCAATCAATCACAAAAATTAACCAAGCTTTTGTCGGATTACAAGCAAATAATCCTCGAATTACGTAATAACTGCTACTAAAAATTCAAAAAAAAAAAATTCAAATTTTAAATTTTAAATTTTATTTAGGTGCACAAAATTTCGATGTGATCCGCTTCGCCACTTATCGCACAGCATCAAAGCTGAGATTCATCCAGAAAAAGCTAAACCGTAAGTCTTAGTCTAAATGGAAAATTTTCTTATTTTGTCTAATTTTTTTTACTTCAAGTCCATTTGATTGATTTGTGGAATGTGATCGAGACGTTTCGCGACACCAATCTGCACACGTTGGACTTGTCCCACGAGCTCGACTCGTTCAAGCTCGAACAGTGCATTCAAAATATGTACATACAATTAAATAAAAGGCTAGCTTTCAATCAGCACATAAATGTTGAAACTCAAACTCAATTGTTGTTATCTTGGTTACTTAATTTATACGACAAAAACCGTCTTTCTAAAATAAAAGTTTTCTCTATTAAAATTGCTTTAACTACCATGTGCTCGGGTAAACTGGTCGATAAACTAAAATGTAAGTTTACAATAAGAAAATTATTTGAAATTTTTAATTTATATTTAAATTAAAAGACATATTTAATCAAATATCCGACCAGTCTAAAAATAATTTGTTATTGCAAAAATTCGATTTGTATCTAAAAGAGCTGCTGGTATTGCCAAAATCGGTTTTTGAAGAGCCCTCTTTCGGCTACACTGAAAATAGCGCCAAAACATGTTTTGATTGGGTTGGTTTAAGCATAGATTTTTGAATTTTTTTAAAGACTAAATTTTTCCCCATTTTCAAGTCTTCTCCAATTTTTCTAGAGGACTTTTTGAACGTGACGCTCTCCGACGCCGGTCCTCCATCGTTCATTTGGTTAAACATATTTCACCGCTATATCGTAGTTCAGAATGTACAGCATTCGGTTAAATGCAGCGCTTGTGAGCGTTCCAATTTCAATGGATTTCGCTACAAATGCCAAAAATGCCGCAAGTATCAGCTTTGTCAGGACTGTTTTTGGCGAGGACGAATCAGTCACTCGCACCAGCTAACACATCAAATGAAAGAGTACACTAGTTATGTAAGAAGATTAATTTTTTTTTTTCTATTTTCATGGGATTAATTTTTTAAATTTATTTTAGAAATCTGCTGCCAAACAGCTCTCGACTTCGCTCAAGCGGTCGTTTTTTTGCAAACCAAACAAAAATCCGGCTAACCAGAAATCAATTCAGAATTCACCAAAAACTTATCAAAATGTTCAGTTTAACTCGGTGTCGTCCCAATATAACACCATTGGTCCAGCTAATGTGATGACTACGAGTGACTACAGTCTATTGAACAAAAATTCCACCAATAAAGACAAAATGTTTCAATCTTTGTCTTTAGAATCTTCGAAATTTCAGACCGAAAATCAAAATATACCAAATACAAGCAGTCTACCCATAAATAGATCAGAACTATACTCAAATCCGCACAACAGAAATCAATATTCATTCAATTTAATCAATACATTTCTAGAGTCAAAATACAATCAATCATCTGATATAAAAAATTTAATGTAAATTTTTCTCTATTTTTTTTTCTAACTTTAAAAAATCAATTTAGAACTTTTTAGGCTAATAATGTTTGTCTATTTTCAAATTTTAAAAAATTTTTAAATTTAGCCTAAAGAAAATAATTTAAATATTGTTTTAAGTTCTCTGATCAAGATCAAAAAATAAATGACTAATTTTAGGGAAATAATTAGATTTAGAATTTTTATTTTAATCTGATTTAGAAAAAATTTTTTGAATTGTAAAACTAAATTTTAAGCTAAAATTCACTCTAATTGAGTTAAAACTAAATTATTTAATAATGAACATATTTTTTTTTTAATTTAAGTGACATAAAATTGCTAAGTTTGTCCACATTTAATTATTTTATAAACCTATGACTAAAGAGGCAAAATTAATTATAATTTTGTTTTTCAAAAAATAATTTTATTGATCTCTTTTTTTTTTTTTACTAATGGAAAATTAATTAAAACTTGAATTGTGCTAGGTCTACATTTAGTGAAACTTTTGTTGAACTTAAATTATGCTTTATTGTCAGAGGTATAATTAAATTTTATCGAATTTTTTGTCAATTATTTAAGCTTGCTATGAAATTTATTTTAAAAAATACTTTCAAATATTTGCTATTAATTATTTAGGATAAATCGTTTGTTTCTTAATTTTTCATTTATGCTGCAAAAAATTACGCCAGCATCTCAATCAAATATTTATGGAATAAAAGTCAAACCTGAAAAAATAAATAAACATCACAGGGTCTCGTTCAAGTAAATTAGATATTTATCAATTACTTTTCAAATTATTAAAATGCCACCTACGCTTTTATTTAATCACATAATAGGAAAAAAAAATTTTAATTAATTTAGGACAATAGTTAATAATTTATACAAAATCTGATAATTTTGATGGTTAAGTTTTTGAATTTGCCGTTTAAATTTAAAATTTTTTATTTTTTAAAAAAATTTTGAAAAAAATTTAAATGATAATTAGGAAAATTATTTAAAAACATTAAAATTAGAGGTTAATTTAAAAAATTTTTTGTATAACTTAAAAATGTTCTATTTAGGAATGAACTTAACATAAAACCTACGCCTTCAATGGGCCAATTTAATCAAGCATCGAATCGAACCAATTACAGTAACACACTTTCTATGCTCAAGTCCAAGAGCAAAGATACTTCTAACAGGTAAAACAGGATGAAAAAACAAAAAAAGGTTAAAAAAATTTATTTAATATTCTTTTTTTAAAGTAATTACTGCAGCTTTATCCAAAAACCGCTTCCGCTTTCTCATGGAGCCATTGAAGGCAATCAAAACTTGGACGAGCACCACATTATTCAAGCCTACTCGTCTCGCTTAGCCGAAATTTACTCGAAAAACCCTCAACTTACTCATCCAACATCGAATGTCCCGTCACCCCGTTCAAATTATTCAAACTACGCCACTTTGACCCAATCATTCACCAAACCAACTTCCATTAAAACAATTAAACAGAACACATTCAAGCAAAAACTCAATCTTTTAAACGAATCTCGTACCGCTAGTCTGTCAAGACAAGTGGCCGCCTCTTCTTCCCAACGATTTAACACCTACAACACAAGTCGAAGTCTTTCCGAAAACAATTTTAGACAATCGCGAGACAGTCTTCGAGAATATGACATGGATTCCGAAGACACTGACTTCGAAAACTTAAGCAACTATCAGCTTCTCAAGGAAAAACAAGAAATAGTCGCCAAATTGGAACGCCAAAACAAAGAAATTCTCAAAGAAATAAAACGACTGAGACTAAAGCAGCTGTCTAACTGTTCATTGGACATGCTTGAACCGAACGAAGCCAAATACAAGGCTCCAATGAGCGCCACACTGAACCGAAAAGTTTACAATCAAGATCCCATACTGCTTGAATTGCAGACTTTGAAGCACAAAAAAGGCCAGCTTGAGTCCAGAATGCAACTGTTGGAATCAAATAGAAACGAGCTACTAAACCGGTTGAGTCAACTAGATGCTTTGATCAATAGGCCAAGTAATCCGACAGAAACACAAATGCCAATTAATAACAAAAATCGCAATGGCATTATCACTAATTTACAGCCGAGAAGTTGGAGCTCGCCCAATTCGCCAGCCTTGAACGAAATTCATCCGCCTAGATCTAAATTCAATAACACAAATTCTCTTAATCAATCAACGAATAGTTCATTAAATTCATTGAACGAGCACAATTCAACTTTGCACAACGATTTGCTTCTGGCTGCTGATTCTGTTACGTCAGCAATGCAAAATTTGGTCAAAGAGCTCAATTCGGAAACAGATGACTTTCAGTTTTATTCATCAAAAATGAGTGAAAATTTTGAAAAAAATAACAAATTGACTCAATCAAATAGTATTAAGAAAAACTCAGGTAAAAAAGAACACGACGAGGAGAAAAAGCTTGAGTATGAAAACGTTCTATACCAAAACAGTTTGATTAGTGAGTCGTTTATAGATGACTTAACCGAACAGCAGACTGAGATCAGAGAAGAGAAAAAGCCTACCGTTGATGATTTATTGTCTAAACTGGTGGATAATACAGAATTAGGCGAATCGTGGTGCAAGGAGTTGGAGCAAATTTTAGTCGATCATGGACCAAAAAGTACCGATTCGATGGTAAAAAATGAAAATAACGAATTTAATGATTTGCTTTAACAGTGATAAGAAATAATTATTCTTGTAAATTAGATTAACTTTTTAAAAATGGATTTTTTTTTGTTGAATTTAAGTTACCGTTAATAGAATTTCAAATATGTTTAATAAAATTTTAATTTGAAAATTTTTAAATTGTCAAAGATTGGGGTCATTAAGAAACCACTTCTTATTTTTTTTTTTTTCGTATCTAAATTTTAAATTAATTTTTGTTTTGTTTTAAATTGAAAATTGAAAGAATGAAATTTGTTATTCCTCAAAACAACTTGAAGTTGTTTGCTAAGTCTATAGTTACCATGTCTAAAATTGGGGATGAACTTTATTTCGAGCCTAGTGAAGAATCGGTTTGTTTTTTTAGTTTGTTTTTTTATATCAATAAGAGCCGAAAATTAAAATTTTTGCTATTCTTGTAATCATTTTTCTCAAAAATATAAAAGAATAAATTAAAATTGGATTCATTTAAAGAATTTAAAAAAAAATTTAAATTTAGTATAGTAGTAGTATAATGGTTTATTGAAACGCATTAAATGCCTAAATCTGATGAAAGTTTATGTGCAAGTTATACTTTGAAAGTATTTGTGTATTTTTGCTTTATAAAAATATCTCTTGATTGAGCTACGACTGCATTCACTCCAAACATATTCCAGTCATTGACTACATGATTTGTGAAGAAGTTGTACAGTTGAGCACAATTTTTGATTATTCCTCTTTTAATTTTGTATGAATGGCCTCTTGTACTTCTGCTTATGAAAAAGTGAGTGAATTATTAACGTGATGATTTTTTTAACTTTAAACATTTGAATTAAGTCAACTCTCGTGCGCCTTTCATTTTAACTTAGTAGATTTAGAGCTTTAAGTCTTTGACCGTAGTTTAGATTTTAAACACCTGAAATAGCACCATACTGGAATAGCATACTCTAAATGATTAGGCCTTCCTTGCCTTGTATATAGTAAGATGGGGCAATTATTTAATGTGTGAATGGGGTGAATTTTTTTTGATTGAATTTTACGGCAAAATGAAAATAAAAATTTTGTCTTAAAAGGTAGAAAAAATAAAGAGGATTCCGAAAATAACATTACCTTTTTTATAGGACCTCATCAATGTGGTCAAAATTTATGTTTTTGTAAAAGGTACGAAAAATTACCAAATTACCTATATGCCTAAATGGGTTAATGCACAAAATTAAATTTTCCCAAGAAACCAAGATATCAAATAGCTCAGATAAGCATGATATTGAAAGCCCTCTGCCTAAGCTATCAATTCAAAACAAAAATTAAATTAAATTATTTTTTATTAAGTCCATTCTGAGTTAACTCTAACCTCATTAACCCCTTTTCTAAGGGGGTGAGTCGGAAAATTCGGTCTAATTCGGTTAAAGAATTTGGAGTTTTCAAACAAAACTAAGTCGATAGACAAAAATAGAAAAAATAAGTCACCCGGTTAGGCCATCTTACTATAAAGTAATTTGATGACCCTCTGTGTCCGAAATTTAATACCATGAAGAACTTGACCTAATATTCTGTTGCCTTTAGAGGCTGCCGAGCACACTTGCCAATGCTATTTTAGATCGTTTTGGATCCAGATTCCTAAGTCCTTCTGAATCTTGGATCTTGAGACTAGATGAGCTTTCCCATTCGCTAAATAGAATTCAAATTTAAAATTTTTACAAAAAAATTTACTTGATTTTAAAAATTAAAGCTTAATTCAAAAAACATACTTTAATTCGTACTAGGTTGTTATTTTTACCACATATAGTCTTTTAAAGATATTTTATATTGATGCTAATTTTGATTGTTATACTACCAAAATAAAAATATAAATAAAATTAATAATTGATTTTATTTATGTGATATTAATTTTTTTAATTTTTTCATTAAATTATTATGTGTTAATTTAAACATCTCAAATAGGAAGAACAAGAAAAAGTCAAAGATATTTTGCATTCTGCAGTAATTTAGATTTTGAATTACATGATTGGAATTTAATTCATTTAAAACCTGTCAAAGTCGATTACGCTTTTAATTGTTTAATTCATCAAATCATGCCGGTTTTTATTATGTCTCCAAAATCACTCTGTTTAAAGCTCTCTGTCAACTTATGAATCACATTATTTTTTGTTATTCAGTATTGGACAATGTGGACCTCTTTAGACTTGATTTAAAAGCTGCGTATCTATTTTTGAATTGATTAACTATTGCAGCTTCAATAACTTCCAATGATAGACTATTTGATTTGATTACAACTTTAATGATAATGAAGTTGGTTCTTTGTAAGCAATTGGTTAAAGTTTGATCAGAGATTGTTCTCAAGTGTTATCTAATTCCCTGGGCAGGCCAAGTTTGAAACAGTGAATTAAATGGCGCAGTGAGTTAGGTATCGTCCAACTTTTCTAATTCCTACTTTTCTGATTACTTTCCTAAGTGCCCTCTCATTATTGTTTATAGGCACAGGACTGAAAGTCGACCTTGGTAGTCTCAATTATTTATTTTTTCTTTTTTCTGCATTTTATCGAGAGCATTATTATTCTAGCTAAAAGTTCATCAAACGTATACAAGATGTTGTTTTACATATGCGCAATAAAGCTTCTTGAAAGTCTTGATGCTCCAGTATCTAAATGTTCTTCTCCACTGTTCGAGTACCACGATCGCTTTGTTAGTCTGGATTTTAATGTGAGTCGAGAACTTCAGGTTACGAGAAAGCATAAGTCACATATCATTTTCTTCCTCCACGAAGCTCAGACAACTTCTGTCAGTTGATTCGCCCAAAAAGAGCTCATTACTATTGTAAAGTTCTTTTACCGGATCTTGTGAACTTCATCAATTTGCATTTTGTGTTGGACCATTCCTTAAGTGTATCGAGGTCTTGTAGTAATATTGATAGATCATTGTTGTCGATAATAGTTGCGATTAGTTCACTATCATCGGGGAAAAGCTTCACTAACTATTGCGGGCATCTCGTTGATGTAAATCACGAACAGCAATGGACTGAGAACGTTGCCTTGTGGGAAGCCATTTGTTTATAATAACCTTAGAGCAACCAAGAGCAATCATCTTGGACCTTAAAGTTGAGAGCAATAAAATAATAAATCTGAATTTTTTTTACTTATGTCTTATTGTTTTATTTTATAGGATCTGTTGACAAACAAAAATAGATTGAAATTTAAATGAAAAAAAATAACACGCATTATAAAAGAAATAATTTTTTTTTTTTTTTTTTTTTTTTTTAGCGTTTTTGGGGCGTTGGGGGGGGTTGGGGGGGGGGGGGGGCGGTTGGGGGGGCGTTTTGGGCGGGG